>PVIC010028100.1:0-23442 GCA_004025085.1 Thryonomys swinderianus
AAAAAGAAACAGGCCTAGAAACTTGATAGAGTCAGTAGGTGGATAAAAGCAGCCCCAGCTCTTGTATGGAACCATCATAGCAGGGCTCAGGAAAATGTTGTGCAAAACCAGGTTCTACGTAGTTGCACATTTGTTCAAGGAGCCTACTGTGCTCCAGGTGCCGTCTGGAGCACTAGGATGCTGTGGAGAGCAAGGTGAGGCTGGATCAGAGAGGCCCAGCACTGTGGAGCCAGCATAGGAGTGAAGAGGGTGGCAGGCATGGCAATGCTGGGCTGTTGGGCCCTGCAGAAGCTCTGCCTGTCACAGTCTGGTTTGGTAGAGTGGCACTGAGCAAGGGAGGAGGGAGGAGAAGCAAGCAGAGCAATCCACAGTCTGAGGCCCCAGATGATCTGAGCCCTGACTCCCCGTCGCGGTGTCCCCTGGCACTGGGCTCCTTGGCAATGCCTTGAATACTCACTCCCAAGAGTCAGGCCCAAGTGGGCGCTTTGCTCTGGTGGTTCTCTTAGCTTGTGTCCTGTGAGATGCCAAGCATGTTCATCCTCAGCTCAGGCCTCTGTGCTGCCCAGGAATGTCTTTCTGAGCCACACCCAGTCTAATCCTGCCCTTTTGTTCTTTTCCTTTTCATGACACTCATCACTGAACTATATGGCGACCAAATATTCCTCCTTAAAGATTGCCTCTATCGTCTTTGCCCAACTGGAACATAAGTTTCATGCAAGCCGGGATCTTGATTCAGTCATCTTTTTTTTTAATTAAAATCAATACATTTTATGGTCATATATTCCACCTTCAACTAGGTAGCTCACAATGAAAGAATTCCAAATGCTATCTTAAATATCTAAAGATACTTAATGGATCCTAATGGAAAACAGTATGAGGCAAATTAATGCCTGAGCTAACACATTTTTTAAAGTAAAGATAATTAAGATGAACATAATTTTAAAACTGGCAAATGTGGGGACCAGAGATTTAGCTTAGTGGTTCTGGCGGCTGCCTAACAAGTGCAAGGTCCCTGGTCCGATCCCTGGTAACCACATACAACAATACCAGGTGTGGTGACTCATGCCCACCAGCAATCAGTACCACCGTGAGCCACCATGCCTATCATCCAGCATTCGGGAGGCAGAGGCAGGAGGATTGCTGAGTTCGAGGCTTGCCTGGGCTACATAGTGAGTTCAGGGCCAGCCTGAACTACAAAGCTAGACCCTGTCTCAAAAGAAAACAAAAAAAAGTACATAGTTCAGAGTCCAGCATGAAGTTGGTACTTACTATGTGATCCACCACATTATTAGAATAACATCAAACTTACGTCCTTAGAAAATTGTAGCAGCAGCTCTGTAGGGAGAGTGGAGACTGGAGATAGCCTGCATTTTAAGATTTTTAATTAACTTGCTTTTTACTCTTGTCAAAGAAATGGTAGAGAACTTAGGATGCCTCTAAACTTTGTATTCCTGTATAGGAAAAGAATTGACTTTCCAAAATCATTGCTGACATTCTGAGTGTGAGCAAATAGTCACCATTTTTTATCATTAGCAGCAATGGTCTGGATTAATTCACTCTTAAATATGTGAGTGTCTTGAAGTCAGAGCTTTAAAGATGCATGTATAAAAGCAGATAGGTTAGATTGTAAAGTAAAATATAGATAATCCACATGCTCTGGATCACACTTTAAAAAATCATTCTTTCCTCTTACACAGTTATCAATGTATCATTTGTACTTTTTTTCTTAGGATGCATAAACTTGTGAAACCTTCTACTGAAAAAAAATATGTGGATCTTACAGTGTCATTTGCCCCAGACGCTGATGGAGATGAAGATTTGCCAGGCCCACCCGTGAGGTACTTCTTCAGTCAGGACACCAGTTAAAGGTGACCTAAAAGTTACTCCATAACTACATGATTTTAGGAGGAGTGCATCTAATTCAAAAACTTTTTCAGAAATTAGCTCATAATGCTGTGGATTTGTCTTTGAGGAAGCGCTAATTTAAAGCAAGCATCAGTAAGAAACTACACTGAGTCATGAGAAGACATTCTGGAACAGGATACAAACTTGTCCAGTTCCTGTGTAGCTGCAAGGAGAAGCAGCTTCTGTGGGAGGACACTTTACAGTGCAGCAGCTCGTGCAGGGAGCAGTCTGGAGGGAAGCACCACAACACGTGTCCATGACAGAACACATGGATGAAAGAAAAGGTGAATACAGCTCTCCAGAACGTTGAATCTCAGTTTATAAATTTCCTTTTTGTTTGGTATTTGAGACCTATTTTTCAATACAAAGGTTGTTTAACATCTTGTGTCTCTTATGTGATTAGGGTTTAAAACTTTAATACCAATGAGAGAGGACAGATAATAGTGGTAGATGAAGAGTAGAGATTTTGAGTTGTGCAGTTATACTTTTCTGTCCTGTTACTTCCTCTAGTTTAAAGAGTTTATTATATCCCTGTCTTCCAAATCGGGTTGTTTTTGTTTTTGTTTTTTGTTTTTTGTTTTTTTATCACCAGCGTTGTAAGCCACGAGCAAATTAGATGACACATGTTGACCTGAACTGTCAACGGTATTATATGGACTCGGACAACCATCTTAGAAAGTCCAATAATGTGAATAGATAATGTGGCTAATCATTTGAACTTTAAATATGTTTTCTGATGTGAGTATTATATTTATTTGGAACTCTAAGCAATTGTGATCATATATAAGACTAAAAAGTTTTGTAAAGGGAGTATCCTCAGAAGTGGATGAAAACTAAAAATTAAAAATAATGATCACTAATAGAGTCTTGATTTTTTTTTCTTCCAACAGTATAATGTTAAGAAAGTAATGTTTAAAAGGAAGTATATTTTTTTATTCCCCAGTCCCAGAAAGAGGATTAAAAATATTTTTTTCAGGCCTTTACTGAGAAAAATTTTCTGTTTTCTAATACAAACTATTACAAATCTAAGTCCATTCATTACAGCGGTAGGAACAGTACTCAGCACTGTGAACTTGGTGAAAGCAGCAAGGGACCCCTTTACTCCGAGGATGGACCAGTTTCCCAGAGTGCTTGGCATCTCCAGCCTCAGGAAGTCCATTCCCTCTACCTCCCCTTCTGCTCCTATCCAGGACACTCCTAGGTACTTGGACACTTAAAAATGGATTCACTCCCATTTGATATGTCTATACTCTGTAGTTACTTTCCTTTTCCACTCACAAGTATTTTAATTTTTTTTTCAATCAAGGGTTTTGCTTCCTTCTTTTGCAAAAGTCCCATCCAGTTAGGAAAATGTATTTGGAGCTAGAGAGTCTTACTGGAGCCAGAGAGTCATACTGAACAACTGAAGGTCACCTGCTCAGTGAGAGGTGGGGAAAGGAGCAGGAGGAGGTTCAGAAAACAGCTACCTTGCAAAGAAGTTATTTTTTGATCCCCATGTCCCTACCCTCTTCTATTGGGTATATTCTAGTATTAAAAATTATCATTACCTAAAATTGAATCCAGGAATATCAAGGCTCTGTGTCTTAGCATATTAGAGGTTAGGAATAAAAGGCTTTTGCATTAAATCATTTTCCACTTTCAGTTTGTATTGTGCTCTTTGGCAGTAATTGGTATTTCCTAGGTGTCCATTCAGTGTCCTCAAGGATTATCTAATAGCTCACTTATATTTTACCTAAGCGTCTACATTTTTTTGAAAGTGTTAAAAAAATTGCCCAGACTGTCAATTCATATTTTCAGGAGTCAGTGCATTAAACCTGCGATCCTTTTTTTCTATAGTAATGGTTACTGCTGTCCTTTCCTCCAGTTCGTTCTAAGCTGGAAAGCCAAGGTGAAGTTAATGACAATTTTTTATTGTTTCATTTCTATACCATTAAATCAGTGTTGGTCCTTGTAATGCCATGTGCAAAAATTTGTTTATGATTCCATTAAGTCATTTTTTACTTTAAAAATAAATGAAAAAAATGTGAAGATATCTGTAAAACATATTCTATCATTGGCTCCAGAGCGTCTGTTTGGGAATTACTTTGTGGGTCATTTCACTGTGATGTTGCCTCATTTTCATGGTTTGTGCTCATGGAGATAACAGCACTCATCAGGTGTGGAGGACCGTCAATCTCAGGGTCTGGGGTTCTTGCAGCTGGCGAGGTGGGCACGGTAGCCCAGTGCTAGCGTGTGTGTGGTAGCAGGCGTGAGGCCACAGGTTCAGTCCCCAGCAGTGTCATCAGTCACGTCAACAAAAACAGGAAGAAACACTTGTCACCGTGCGGAACTTCATCTGATAAATCCCAGACTCGGGTTGAGAGTTCAAAGCAGTTGTATTACTTGACTATAAATCCTTCATAAATCATCCTAAAGGTAGAACTTCTAGAATAGTATCTTCATTTTTATGTTATTGGTTATAGTACATTTTAGTAGTGACAGTATCAGAGCTTTAGAAAAAAGCTCACTTGTTTTAATCCACAATTTATATTTAGTAAAATGAACAAAGAAAGGAAATTATTCTCCTGAATCCTTGGAGCAAAAGTTTCCCTTTACCTAATTTTCTCAACTGAATATGATGTGCTCACTTCGGCAGCACATATACTCAACTGAATATGAATATGAATATCATCTCAAATTCATTGTAACTAGAAGCGTCTAGTGTGCAGTTACTACAGGCAGTTGTAACTTTTACTCGAACAGATTCAGTAACAAAAATTGGGAACTTCAGATCTTAAGGATCAGAGTAAATATCAGTAAGTAGTTTTTGTTCCCTTTTCTTCTGTCTGTGTCTTAAAAACTTAGATTTTTTTTTTTTTAGGGCCAGGGATTTAGCTCAATGGCACCGTACCTGTCTTGCAAAAGCAAAGTTATAAGTTCAATCCCTAGCACCACAAAACAAAAAAGGTTTTTTGAATTTTTTAATTGATGAGATATATTAAAAAAGAATACATAAAGAATATATAAACTATAACTGCGGTTTACAGGATGATGTTAAAATGAGCATTTACATGACCAGTCCTAGAACTAGTAAAATATAGAAAGCAACTCTGTGGTTCTGTTCCTTTCCTCCCAGCAGCTTCCTCACACACCTTTGCTGATTACTGTTCACCTGTCAGGATTACTGGGTCCTTGTTCTTATACTTTTACCTACATGTATAAGCCTAACAAAGTAGTGTATTCCCACTTGGTTCTGAATTTTATGTATAGGAATCAGCCTTCCTTTGTGGCTTCTTTTATCCATGATGTGGGTTCAGCCACATTAATTGTAGCTATACTTCATTCATCGCCATTGCTATATAATTCACTTTTGCATTAATACACCAAAGTTTACTTGTTGACTGTGGACAACTGGAATGTTTTTAGTTTGAGATGACAAACTTCTAACATGAAATACTAGGAGTAAAACTGGTTGGTTACAGGTTGCCCCGTTTTTATGTCTTAGATTTTATTAAATAGCAACCAAAGTTTTCTTAGATTCTAGACTTTCATGTTGTGGTTAATGCAGGTTTGGGTTTGTTGTTTTGCTAACCTACTAGATACACAGTAGTATCTAATTGAAGTTGTATTCTGAACTTTCCTAATTAACAGTGAAGTTAAGCACTTTTTCATAAGTTTATTGGTCACTTTGACCTTAGTTTTTGTCTTAGCAGTGTGTTACTCGTTCTTCTCTTATGTTGGCATTCTTTTTCCTCTTCGATTTATGAAAAATGTTTATGAGTTGTTTGAAAAAAATCACTGTATAAGTGATGATCATGATACTATTCTCTGTTTAGGGGAATTCAATTGTGTTTTTATACCTTTTAAATTCATGAGGAATTTTGTGTATGATAATGCCTTTCCACAGTTTATGAAAAGTATGTTCTTTTCTCTTTTTCTGTGCCACTGAATGACATGGAAATACATCCATATAAATTTGAGTTTTTGTTCCTTTTCTATCCCTATGCTAGTATGTTGCCTTTTTTTTTTTTTTTTTTTTTTTTTTTTTTTTTTTTTTTTTTTGAGACAGGGTCTCGCTTTGTAGCTCAGGCTGGCCCTGAGCTCACTGTGTAGCCCAGGCAAGCTTCGAACTCAGCAATCCTCCTGTCTCTGCCTCCCGAGTGCTGGGATGACAGGCGTGAGCCACCATGCCCGGCACTGTGGTATACAGTATTGATTGTTGGTGGGTGTGAGTCTCCACACCCAACATCATATGTGGTTACCGGGGATCGAACTCAGGACCTTGCACTTGTGAGGCAGACTCCGGAACCACTGAGCTAACCCTCCGGCCCTATGTTGCCTTTTTTACAATAGCTGAAATGTAATTTTTATAATTAGCAAAACAATTACTGTTCTGTGCCTTGGTTATTCTTAGCCCTCTTGTATTTTCAGTTCTCAAATTTCTAATAGTAAACATGCAAACCAAACAGCCTAGCAGTTTTCTCCTTTACCAAATTTTAATCTTGTAGTCTATGTCTAATAATTCCAGAGTCTAAAATCCTGTTCTTTATTTTTCTTTTGTTCTTTCCATTCCTCATTCTTTCTGTTATGCTCCAAGGTGTCTCAATATATTTACTTACATGTCAACATTTGAAAACCTATAGAATTACTTTGATGTCCAGGATATTTTCATTCTCCATGTTTTCTATTTGCTTCTGCCGGGTACCTTGCTATTAGTAACTCAGGATAATTTTGAGATTTTCTGGACCTTTGAAGCTGAATTAGACTCTTCTAGTACTCTTACATCATATTCACCCTTAAAGTTGAGCTAAGTGGAATTGAAGGCAATCCATATTTTACTATAATAATTTTAACATGTATTTTGATCATCCCTTATGATTTCTAAACATACAGTTTTTCTAATTATTTTGTTGATTTTTCAGCTTAATTGAATTTTGATCAGGATACAATAAGATCTTCCCTATTTTAATCCTTTGCGCCGAGCCTGACTCACTGTAGCCCAGAGTATGGTAATTGTCTTATATAATGTTTATGCACTTGAAAGCCGCATATTTTCCAGGGAGAAGTGAGGACTTCAGATGATCACAACCCCTCGACTTGGTGGAGCAGAGACCAGCCGTTCTCACCTTTGCTGTCCCACAACTAGTTTCTGACCTGTTAAATTAATGAACATGAATGATTTATAGAACTGTGAACTTAGAGTCATATGAGACATAAACTGAAGATCAACTCTAATTCCCAATTTACATACTGTTGTGTATTTTGTTTCTTACGTGTGTTAATTCTCTTGCCATGCACCTGAATGTATTTAATGCTGATACTTTGTTTCTATAGTTGGTATTTGTATTCTTACATACTTCAAACCAGTGTCTTTTTATTCATGTGTGTGTGTGTGTGTGTGTGTGTGTGTCTGTCTGTCTGTCTGTCTGTCTAAGGCTATCATTTAAATGTCTCCCAGTAGCTCATGTATGGAAAACTGGTGTAACCTCCACATGATAGGATTAGAAATTGGGCCTTTCTTTGGGATCTGATCAGGTCAGTCAAGGGCATGAAGCCCTCGTCAAGGAGACCGTCCCACCGCTGAGCATACAGAAGTGGGATCCCTGCAGACACCAAGTCTGCTACCACCTTGATCTTGGATTTTCCATATCTGTGAATTGTGCAAAATAAATTTCTGATGTTTATTATAAGCCAGTCAGTTTATGATGTTTTGTTAGAGCATCCTAAGTGGACTAAAAAAAACATGGGATAAATCTCTACCTGAAGTACTTCCTTTACAATTCCATGGTGTAAAAGTTTGCTGGACATAGTTGTTCATGATTACCTTTGTGAAAATATCTGTATTGTATTTTGCCCTTGTCAAAATTCTTTTTGTTTTTGTCAGGAAATTCTCTTTGTTCTTTCTTAACACAGCAATAAAATGAGGAACGTACCAAAGGTATCATCGGTGGAATAAATAAATGGTCGTAAACGTCCTCGGGTCCCCGTCACAAAATAATCAATGACACTGAAAAGGCTTGGGAGCGTGACCTGTGTAAGGAGAAAGTGAGAGAAGGCTCAGCGGCAGTTCCGCGGGGACAGTCGTGCACTGCCTGCCCTCCAGAAAGCCGCGGCAGTAACCTGGTCCAGTGGATTTCCCCAGCCACGCGCCATGTCAGTTCCTGGCTGAGGACTTAGCCCTTTCCCATTGAATACAATCTGGTGCCCCAAACTAGACACCTTGTTCTTTCCCCAGATTAAAATCCAGAAATGACTCGACTTAGCATAGAATATGTTCCCTTATTGAAATCTCAGCTCAAATTTAGGAACAGGCAAAGAGATCAACTTCCTAACCACATGGTGACCAACAGAAGTGTTTTTAGCTTTAAAGAGTTTCTGGGCTTCACATAGTCTCTCTTGTAATAGACTCATCTTTGCCTAAATTTGGCATAGCTAGTTTCCTCTGCTTGACATCTAAGAAGCGTTTAAAGGCAGAGAAGTGACATATTTTGATATCTTATTGTAATAAGAGAATTTACTCGTCTAGGAGTAACTGACATGTCTCCACCACAAAGCCAATTTTTTTATACAAGTGAAATATAGTTAATTAGGAATCTCCAGGATAACTTTGAAAAGGAAGAAACAGGTTGTAAAACTTCAAGCTAAGTCAGGTATGATAGCACACATCCCAGGGCCCTGGAGGCTGAGGCAGGAGGATAGCCACAAAGCCAAGGCCGGCCTCTACCTAGCAAGACCCTGTCTCACACAACAAAACTGCAACTTGACTGAGAGGTGGGTTAAGGACATAGGAAGAGTGAAAGGTTAAAAGACTCTAAGCTTTTAATTTTCCTTCCACTGAGGACTCTCCAGGCAGGACAGAAATGAGCTCAGCTCACCAGTTACAAATATGTGCCAGATACAGTGCTTCCCTTTGGCCGTTACTTCCGTTCACCTGCCTATTTGGATGATCCTGTCGCAGTCTAGTTCTTGCCTGTAGTAGCCATGGCAAGACTGTGCAGCTCGGACAGCACTTATGGCATTGTAATGGAGGATTTATGTCAGTCTGTCGCTGCCTTTATCCCAAAAGGTTATGACTGCAGTAGAAGGAAGTCAGTGGCCCTGCTCCTGGGACCACAGAGCTGTGTCCCTTCTTAGCAACCTAGAACACAGGCCACAGTGTCACAGCTTCACTGACTGAAACCTATACGAACATTCTCTCATCTGTATAACAAACATCACATCTTCCTCAGGGTACTGAAAAACATTACATTGTATATATAAGTTTCTTAGCTCTACGCCTAACGTGGTATCTAGTGGCTTCGATTTTTCTGTCATTTGTCATTGGTAAGTCAGTCAACTAGGCCTGCAGTGGGGTTGAAGACAAGAAATCTTTCTTCACCAGTATGTTTTTATTTAAAGGAAATTTCTCAGCTTCAGCATTGCAGAAATTAAAGGCCTAGATCAGTGATGGTGAGCATTTTGGGACAAGTGTCCAGACTGCAAGCCAAACCAGTTATTTATCTCAAAACGCCAACACTGCAACTAAAACTGAATACGGAGGTTTTAGTTTAGAAAAAAACAACTTGTACATTAACATCTTCTGTCTTAAAGGAAAACACACATTGCATAGGTTCACACCACTGGTCTAGACAGTCACAGAAGTTAGTCCCCCCCACACACACACCTAAAAATAAGAACACCTGGGATCCGGAGATTTAGCTCAGTGGTTTTGGTGCCTGCCTTGCAAGCATAAGGTCCTGACTTCAATCCCCAGTACAAGAAAGAAAAGAGAATGAGTGAGGCCCGTGGCTTCGACTGCCAGCAGTGCAAAGAGATAACAGACTTGTGGAAACATGAAAGCAGAAAGCATTTTGGAGGCAGATTATCTCCCGCTCTGCCTCACCTGCCTGTTGCTTTTACTTGTATAGCCAGCACATTGACCTGTTTGCCCACTTTTCCTTCCATCTACAGAGGTAGTTTTAGAAGGATGAGGAGAAAATTCATCAGCAACAAAGAAATAGCTACTTACAGGTTTTTCCAGTTCAATAGTGTAGTTTTCTCCTGTGCTTAGTACTTTGTAGTGCTTGATTCTTGGCAAGCTAAATAACAAAACAATTATGAGAGTCAGTACACACTAAAATTAGTATAAATTATGTCTGCATAGTAAACCTCATGTTGCCATGACTACAGTTTGGGGGAAATCCTTGAGTTTTCTTTAAAAAAACAGATATTTCTGTGTCTGTCTGTGGAGAGGCGAGCAATTTACACACTAGGGAAAAGGAAATCTGGGTCAGTTTTTAAATATTATCTACTTCTTCCTAAGCTAATGACTTTCCAAGTTGTCTTTATTATTAGCAATGATGCCTAGTCAATATTTTCCAGAACACAAAACGGTAAGACCCAACTTGACATAAAAACAGCTGTTTTGGGCCAGAGATTTAGCTCAGTGGTTCTGGCGCCTGCCTCCCAAGTGCAAGGTCCTGAGTTCGATCCCGGTAACCACATACAATGCTGGGCATGGAGACTCACGCCCACCAGCAATCAATACCACATACCACAGTGCCGGGCATGGTGGCTCACGCCTGTAATCCCAGCACTCGGGAGGCAGAGACAGGAGGATTGCTGAGTTCATGGAGGCTTGCCTGGGCGACATAGTGAGCTCAGGGCCAGCCTGAACTACAAAGCGATAACCTATCTCAAAAAAAAAAAAAAAAACCACAGCCGTTTTGTTAAAAACCTCCATTTTGTGTCCTGTAACCTCCCTGTGAACCTGGAACTTGTCTCCTTGGGAACCGTCCACCCAACCGATGAGTGCAGCTGCAGACTGTATGTTTTTAAAATGCACTATTCTATAGTAATCGGTGATCTAAACGTTGTTATTGTCTTCTGTAATGACTCGCTCCTGCATTATAACAATAGAATGATCTAATTGCCCCTGCATAGAAACCACCTGGGAACAGGTCAGGGGGAGTAGATTTTGCCTTTAAATACTGTCTAACCCGCCCCCTTCTGCCTGAAAGGCGCCCAGCTCAGTAACAAAGCTCTTTGCTGGACTTTAAGATCATCTCGTGTCCTGAGAGACTGTCGCTCGGTGGAACTTAGTCCCAACAAAAACCAAACCATGAAGTGTGTTGTAAGCATAGCTTTGTATTTTATGAATGCATTCACCATGTTCCCCCAACAGGTGGCACAACGATGTGTGATACTCTACACCTGCTGACTCGTCACTGTCTTGTTTATTCCTGAGAAAAGTCCTCCTGCCACAGCTGATTTGTTAACAGGTGGGAAATGTTTGCTTTCAAGTACTGCTTTGTAAACCAACTTGTGCTTTTCTGCTAGTGTTTTGCCACACACACTCATCTACTTGGGATGACAACATTTCTCTGTAATGTACTTGTAAGAGAATTGAGTTTTTGGAAACACAGGTGTTTCCTGAAGCATATTACTAATAAAGTTTTTCATTAAGCTAAAATTCTAAAACATTCTATAATCATTGCCCTTAGCAATTAAGTGACCTGTTAAATGGAAGATAATCAATTCTGGCATTCTCAGAGGCCTGTTCTGATGCATCAGAGAACACAGATAATGGTCCTTAGGGTCACATCATGCATGTAATATGGTTCATAAGGAAAATTTTGCGTAATAATGGTTAAGGTTTTATAAGTGTAAATGATTCTTCCAAGCCCCGGGAACACCTACTGACTGCAGCAGTAGAATGCTTCGGCTTCACTGTGTTCCTCAGTCCTCGCTTCCCGGGCACTTATGGGGAGGGAAGGTGGTTTTATGAAATGTTACCTTTGTGTGACTATTGGCTGACATCAAACTGGTTAGCTTACTAAAATTAGAATTATATAACTTTAGAATGAACTCCTTTTCCAAACTCTTTCTTGGGCATTTCAAATGCAATTTAAATACAACATAAGCATAGCAAAACTGTGGCATTAAAGTAATATCTTGGCCTGACCCAAGTGAGACCTTCTCAACGAACAGGCCATGCTTCTCTCAGTAAACAGAACATATGGCCATAAAAAAAATTGAGGGCAAAAGACACAATCTCCCCAGCACCTGGAGTCTGGAACTACGCGCGCACCTGCGCTGACCACTCTTGGACCCTCACTCGTAAATATTCCACTCCAGATTCCTTAGGATTACAGCCCCCTTCTCAGAACCTATAAAGTTCAGTTTCTTTTCCAGTTAGCTGCTGATCTTACTCACAATTTCAGCTGCATTCAGACAGAAAAAAATCCAACCTTTTTTCCTTACTGTTTGCAACAGTGATAATCCCCATTTGCAGAAAAAAAAAGCTTTTATTTCTCTAGCTCAGTTGTGTAGAAAATACAATGCAAGTGTTGAACTTAAACTACCTTAAAAGAGATCTGCAGCTATTATGCAGGAAATAGTTCACATGCGAACAGATCAAACACCATGAAAGGAATAACATGAAAAACAAAAAGTCATCACTTTCTGGAGTGACTTAATTTTTTTTTAGCAGTTAGATTATATTTCTTTCCTTTTTTTTTTTTTTTTTTTGAGACAAGTTCTCACTTTGTAGTTCAGGCTGGCCCTGAGCTCACTCTGTAGCCCAGGCAAGCCTCGAACTCAGCAATCCTCCTGTCTCTGCCTCCCGAGTGCTGGGATTACAGGCATAAGCCACCACGCCCAGCTTGAATATTTTTGTGTATGACAAAAGCCTCTATGTTTTAAAGCCAGAGTTTTTAGTAAAATTCGAGTTTTCATAGACTCTTAAAAACTAAAGTGGCTCTTAAAAGATCCACTCACTCTACCTACATATAGAGAAAAACAGTATTTGCAGTTAACTGTTTCTGACTTTATCTCTAGTAAATCATTTTGGAATCACTAACCTTATCAAGAGGGTCCTAACTAGCCCTTTTCATAATAAGTCAGACTTGTCAATAGCCCCGCAGCCTCTCCTGTCATTTAAAGTGGAACTTTTTTTTATTTTTTTGAGGCAGGGTCTTGCTTTGTAGTTCAGGCTGGCCCTGAGCTCACTGTGTAGCCCAGGCAAGCCTCAAACTCAGCAATCCTCCTGTCTCTGTCTCCTGAGTGCTGGGATTACAGGCGTGAGCCACTACACCCAGCACTGTGGTACGTGGTACTGACTGCTGGTGGGCGTGCGTCACCACGCCCAGTATTGCTCTATGTGGTTACAGGGGATCGAATTCAGGACCTTGCGCTTGCTAGGCAAGTGCTGGAACCACTGAACTAAACCCCCAGCCTCTCCTCTCTCTTTCTTAAGTCTCAGCACGTGTGTCAGTCAAGCAAGCCTTCCAAGAACACTATGTTAACACAGTCGCAAAAACAAAAATGGCCTCTTTTTATTGCCACAGAAGATGCCTGTCTCTCTCACCCTCTTTTACTCCATAACCCTCACCACCATCAGTATATTTTAGCTAGATGTTTAGCTATAATCTGTGTTTCCTTACCAGACAGTAAACTCCTTGAAACCAAGGATGTTGTTTTTTCAATTCTGTGTCCTTAGTGCCTGGAGAATTATTTTGCACACAGAAGCTGCCCGATAAATAGTCATTGAATTGAATGGACAGACAGCAGCACTGTGTCCAGGACAAAGTGACCCGTCCGTGTTCCTTCTTCCCTGCAGAAGCCGTTGCTGAGGCTCCTTCCGGGCCCACCCTTGGCAACACGCCTTCCCTACCCGGTTTACACTTTCATCAGCGAGACAGGCATTGGTCTGAACTTGTTTGACTTTCATTTCTAAAGCAATGCCATGTTTTTAGTTTTTAACAGTTTTACATTTTTAAATTAAACGTACTCTATCTCCTGTCGGATCGTGATGGAATAGTTTCCACTGTTACTACCAGGTCTCAGGATCATATTTCCCAAGGAAGGATTCTTCTCCAACATCTCAGTTGCTTCTGTCCGAGAAACTGTATAAAAACATCTAGAGAGGAGAGAGTACAAACATTTTTTTAACTGATGATGAATATGACTTAAAAACAATACTATCAAAATAACTTTCAAGGTTATAATTACTAATTTTTTTTTCCTGAGACAGGGTCTGGCTTTGTAGTTCAGGCTGGCCCTGAGCTCACTGTGTAGCCCAGGCAAGCCTTGAACTCAGCAATCCTCCTGTCTCTGCCTCCTGAGTGCTGGGATTACAGGCGTGAGCCACCATGCCTGACATTGTAGTGTGTGGTACTGATTGCTGATGGGACGGAGTCACCACACCTGGTATTGTTGTATGTGGTTACCGGGGATTGAACCAGGGACCTTGTGCTTGCTAGGCAAGTGCCAGAACGAACCACTGAGCTAAATCTCCAGCCCACAATTACTAATTTTTATGAAAATTTTGGTTTTATTTCTACAAAGATAAGGGTGTAACCACCTATTGTTACACACCTTGGCACTCTGAGTGTGCTGAGACAGTGCTGCCCCTCCCCCAGGTCCCCAACACCTCTTTAAATAAAGAGAACCTGAAAAGAAAAATTATCAACAGATGACGGTATCATCACCAGAACCATTTAGAAATCGAAGACAACAACAAACAATGTAACGTCCATCTCAGCTGCAAGCAGGATTGTGGGTAAATATCGGGTGTTGCTTTCCTTTCAGGGTCATAAAACATCTCTAAATGTGTCTCATACTTAATCTTTGCTTTTGAAAAATGATTTTAAGGATATGTCCAAACTCACTGTTTTTGGTATAACATTTCTATTATACTGTTGGTGTTTTTACGCATAGTATTTTTTTAAAATGTCACTTCTTGTTTTTAAAAATGTATAGTAGTAAATGAAGTATATAGACAGTCATAGTAAAAGAAAAGAAAAACTGGCAGGGTGTGATATACACCAAAAATGTCAACAGCAAATATCTCTATGTAGTAGGACTTGGAATGATTCTAATCTTGTCTTTTACCAGTAATCAACATACCACTTGTTTTATTGAGAAAAAAGAAAAAGGAGCAATTTATATGATCTTTAACCTTTCAGTCCAGAAGTTATCTATGGTTTCAGCTACAAGTGCTTGGCAGGTTTCAGTGATTATGGTATAAATAGACTATATCAGAGTTTGAAGTCAAGTTTCATTGACAGGAACCCCCAGGAGAAGAGGGTTTACTATCTTACCAACAATATAGAGGATAAATGTTGACTGTTGCTCAATTCAGCATGTTGCCTCTGTGTTTCCCCAAGGGCTATATTCAAAAGCCCAAATTCTATGACTTCCTGGTCCAGTGATTGAATGGAACATCCCAAGTATTTAAATTTTTTGCCGTTATTTGGATAGAAAATCGGTCAACAATAGAGCTGTGTGATGAAAAAAAAAATACCTTTTCCTTCCTTCTTCATAGGAACTTTTATTTAGGTCTCAGCCCCGGAAAGATTGTCTGTTTAGTCTAAAAGTGTGTGTAAGAAGGGGATTTCCGGTGTGGTAAAGGAACCGCTTCAAATCTGCATTGTGTTGCTCATGACATAGAAGCGGGTATGTGGCAGGGACTCAGAGACACACAGTTCATCCCCAAGACTTTTTATTGTCCCAGGTTAAGTAAGGCTGAGCGTGAGACTCTCCCTGATAATTAGAAACGAGCTAGCAATTCACAGAATGAACAGGGCTTCGCTGGGCACTTACGCTGGCATGGACTCCAGCTCACTCACACGTCCTTCCCGTGGTTCCTTTTCTTTCTCCACAGGCCTCGCTGCTGGCTGCTCTGTCTCAGTCCTTCTTTTCTTTTCTTTCTCCAGGACTTCACGCAGTCTCATCACCTGCCCCGGTAGTAGAGACACATGCCGGGGCACAGACAGCTGAAACCAATGAAAACAGCAGGCAGACTAGAGAGACAGCTAAACAGTGTGCTGGCTTTAGTAAAGATAAAGTTTTTCTAGTTCTAAGGAGCTTTCTTCACCTGGCACAGATGGCTGGGGGAGCCATTAATAAATTCTGGTAGAGAGCTGGGGGGTCTTAGAACAACCTCTGAACCAACTAGAACCTGTCCATGGTACCCACCTTTCTTCCAAGAAATCATCCTTTTGAACTGGCTCCAAATCAAAATACACCTACCTTGTACGACAAGCTAAAATGAATAATGATGTAACTCCCCCCTTTCACTAGCTCATCAATGCAGAAGTCCCTCAAGAGAGCCTACAAGGTGCGGCATTCTCCCCAAAGTAAACTGGGAATGAACTCCCCGCATTAGGACACGACGGGACAGAGAGGAAGCTGTCCCCTCGGGGACAGGACCAGCAATCAGAGGTCTGTACTTCGGCCTGATTGTGTGTTTCGAACATTTATTCATGTGCTAGGATTACGATTCTTTCCTAAGTATCCCTGGTTTTGTTAGCATTTCCAGAGGTCTGTTTTAAAGCATCTACCTGTGTTCTCCTGAGCTGTATCCCAACTCCCCACTTAGACCCAGGGTGGCCCCGAATGCAGGACGGTCTTGCCTCAGTCTCCTGAGGGCTGAAGGTGGAACCAAAGGGACCACCCTGGCCAGGTCATGTGGCCCTTCCCCAGTGCTTTTACTGTGTCCTTTGCTGACCAGGGGCACTCGGGAGACTTGTACCCTAAGACAAGAGGCACCGTGGTGCACAATGATGCTTTTCCATAACAGAGGAACAGAGTGTAATTTTCCTAAGTCTTTCTTCCTCCAACTTCCACAAGGCAACATGACTTCCGCATCTCTAACCACCCCACACTGCCAGCCTGTCATGACTTCCTTCCCTGTAAGTAGCTGAACCTTCAGTCTTTATCTGTTACTGGCTGAGATGAAGAAGCAACAACCAACATGGTTGGCGAAGCATTTACTTCCTGTGACTGCAAACTCTTCACTCAGAGACTAGCTTTGGCTGTGATCTGTTGAAGGACCCTACTAAACATGGGAAGTGTTTGTGTCCTCTAAGTGTGAAAGAACACAGCATTGTGTGGGAAGGACCACTTTATCAAATAATCTCCTGTGCCCAAGACAGTTGCTACAGTGGCTTTGTTCAAATTAATGTTCATTATCTTGCTCCAGTGTCAACTCTAAGCCATAGTTCTGACTATCCGCTTCTGATAAGATGCTGTCCAGTCGAGCAGATATGTATGTCTTTGTTTTAAAACTCACACACACACAAAACCCACTAGACAAATGCATAAAGGTGAATATCCACTTCGGCCATCTCTCTGTTTTATATGATATGGGTTATTCATAAAATTCACCTCAGTATTTTATAAATTTAAAATGAGTAAGACACTGGAAATGCCACCAAGTTGCTGTATACACTCTGAGTGTCAGAGTGAGCGGAGGACTCGGGCGCCGAGGACAGAGCGGAGAGTGGAGCTTCCCTGCTCTCGGGAGCACCTGGCCTCGTTTTCTTCGGAGCCACCGTCACCGGTGAAAGGACCTTACGTGCTGGCCTGCTTGCTTTTTCTCCCTCTTTTCCACTCACCGGTAAAAAGAAAACTCTCGGAAGCAAGTGCTCAGATCTGTCTTTTTCAGTTCTGTAGTTTCAGCCATTTGCTTTCTTTTTTTCAGTTTTTTTATTAGCACACGTTTCCAGCACGCCGACAGAACGCATCTTAATTCTCTCTCACCTCGTTCTTCCTGCCCTCCCTCTCCCTGCATCTCTTGTTCATTCCCCTTTTGCGAAATATTTTTTCTCAAATAAGAGAAACCTTGTAATATTTAAGCTGTGTGTCTAATTTATTTCATTTTGGATTATAGTCTCAAGGTGCATCGATTTTCCTTCAAATGACCCAAGTTTATCTTTCATTATTCTTCACTCATTTTCTCTCCTTGGGTTCAAAATAGACACTCAGCAAATTTTTTTTTTTTTAACCTGGGATCAAACTCAAGACCTCGTGCTTGCCAGGTAGGTCCTGTGCCACTGAGCTACATCCCTATCCCTCAGCAAATATTTCTGAATAAGTGAATTAACCAAAAATTAATCAATAAGTAAGGAATTAATCCTTCCTACCTCTTTCACTGTAAGAATGAAGCCTCTCCATTCTTCCCCACTTTCTGTGCTCTCTGTCTATAGAAACAGATGAAGAAAACACATGTTGATTATCAATATTAATTTTTTCTTACCTTCAAATAACTTAAGAATTTCATGATTATTTTATGACAAGATATATAAGTCATCAATGCCCAGCAAAAATTAATAAAACACATTCTTCTATTGAAGCATGCTGTGTAAAAGTCAGATGTATTTTTTTTTTTTTAAGACAGGGTCTCACTTTGTAGTTCAGGCTGGCCCTGAGCTCACTCTGTAGCCCAGGCAAGCCTCGAGCTCAGCAATCCTCCTGTCTCTGCCTCCCGAGTGCTGGGATGACAGGTGTGAGCCACCACGCCTGACACTATAGTGTGTGCTACTGATTGCTGGTGGGCATGAGTCACCATGCCCAGTATCATATCATTGTATGTGGTTACCGGGATCAAACCAGGGACCTTGCGCTTGCTAGGCAGGTGCTGGAACCACTGAGCTAAATCTCCAGCCCTTGCTTACAATTATAAAAATTCATTTGTTGTGAAATATTTTGGTATTGTTTTACCAGAAAATATTAATGTATACCTTTAACCTGCTTATTAGACAAGGAAAATCATGTAAATTTATACTTAAAATTAAATGTAACAAACTTACTTCTGCAATATATCAATGTTTCCTCTCTCCATTGGTAATTTTTTTGTTTGAGAGTGTGGGGCCGTTTACTCCCTTGGTGATACTGACTTTCAGTGAAGGTCCCCTTGACTGTCCTCCATGTGGGTTTTTCGAGGGCCGGCCCTCAACTACCTACCACACGTCTAGCTTTTCTCCCTGTAAGATCCCTCCATCTGAAGAGATACCCCAAATGACCATGAGGGGTCAATAGGTGAAGACCAATTGGCCTACTTCAGGCTGGAGAGGGTTGTAGCTGTAACTGGCAGTCAGGGTCTATCTAAAGGCCCTTGATAAGCTCTGCGTGTTGTCATCTTGGGTAGGCTCCTCTCCACTGAATCCCTCCACTGAGGTGTGGTGGCTGGAAGGGAGGCCAGGACTGGAGAGAAGGATCCAGAGCAGCACCAGTGTCCAGCAGCAGGCTGACTTGTTTTTCCTCTGTGGTCATAACTACCCAGGGCTGCTTCATGGAGATGATAGTCTGGCCTTAGGGAGAAGGCAGCGAGTGCCCCGGGCCCCTTCAGTCTTGCCAGACCAGATGCTAGGAAGGGTCTGAGCTCCAGGGCCTTCGCCTCAGAGGGCAACGTCCTCTCCGGCGGTCACCTTGACAATCAGGGCATGGCCCAAGGGCCTCCTGTTGCAGTCCCTCCTGAGGTGGCCTGGCTCTTTGCCGCCGTGGCAGGTGAGCAGAGCCATCAAGTTCTTCTTGGAGCTTGAGAGTCAGGGCCAGAGTCTGTTTCTCTGAGAGCTGCCGCAAAGGCCGTCGCCTTCTCCGAATCCATCTGTCTCTGTCCTTGGCCTCCTCTTGAGGTCTACTAGAAGCCATTTTTTATAATCTTCTCCTAATCTCTGGGGCTGACTGAGTAATAAACTTGTCCTTAAGAGCAATCTGTCCTTCTACTGAGTCAGGACCTAGTGATGTGTCTCTTATCAGTGCCTCTAGGAAGGCAGAGGGGTGCTCTTTTTCTTCCTATTGAATAGTTGATAAGTAAAGATAATCAACTGGGTTGGTTTTGGTTCTTATTATTAAAAGGCGAAAGACTTATACAATCTGAAGAGAAGCCAGAGTATAGAGCAGCTTGGTTTTAGTTCTTACTAGCCCCTCAACAATACAGAACAGTAGATGCCTTATACTAGTCCCCCATATGACTGGTAGCCCATGAGGGTCTTGTGTAGGGGCTGCTTGTGCTCCACTAGGAATCCCCACTTCTCCTGGCTCCTTTCAGCTCGTGGTTTATAGCACAGGATATGAATTCATCACCAAGCTTAACTGCAGCCTATGTTGCTGCTTGCACCTCAATAGGAGGAAGTGTCTGGTTTAAAATTAGCATTATATCTTTCCAGTCTAGGCGTAGATTTGGGTGAACCCCCTAGACACTTCAAAATAGCTATTGGGGTCATTTGAGAACTTTCTTTGGTCTAGTTTTATTCATTTTAAATCACTGATAGAGAAGAGCACGTGGCCATGACTGTGTCCAAAACTATTATCTACTTCTCATAAGGGGTATTGTCCTAGAGGAATTTGGGATAAAGATGGATACAGCTCTGTAGAGGGTTGAATTGTAGCTGGTTTAGGAATTTTTGTCTCCAGATCCTGGAGGGTAGGGAGAGAGGTCTCGGGCGCTCTGTCCAGTAATCTCTGTGGAACATTCAGTATGATACAGGGGAGCAAGATCTTTCTCCCAAAATGAAACACGTGTTCATGTTCTCTAAAATCAAAGAATGAATTTTAGGAAGGAACAGTAGAGGTCAGAGTAGAAAAATTTTATTGAGAAAGAAAGCTTCTGCTTAAGAGAGACAGAAGGGGGAACCTAGAAAGGTGGGGAACCCTCTCCATTGGTGTTTAACATAGACTGGCTTGAGTCTGGGGCAACCAGTACAGGTCGGAACTTCAGTTCTTAGCTCTAAAGTCCCACTGCTATTATCACTGTTAACACCATCTACAAACATACATGAATGCTTATCATGCCAACTACCATTCTGAGCCTTCACAGGCATTCATTTGCTCCTAGGGCGCTATTGTTGAAAGTAGGCTCCCACACTGAGCCCCACAACCAGCCCAGAGGTCAAACTGGAGACACTTGTGCTGAAGTTCCACATCACAAAACCAACCATGATTCATTATGTGACCTTCCTAAGGAATAAAGAAAAACATAACATCCCACTTCACCTCGCAGGCCAATTTAAATGGGTGTAATAAATGACATCCCTTCTCCCTTAATTCTTACACAAAAAAAAATAACCTGAAGGAACCTGAAACAAACATCTAGTTATTACTCTATTGCTTGTCTGTCTCTGCCTTACTAGGAAAATAACTTGGAAATGACCATTCCTCTTTGTATCCTTTGTTTCTGTTTTTTATTATTTTTGTTTCCCTTTCTCTGTCAATGAAATCAGTATCTTCTGATCAGCCCATTGCAACACTTCCTCTATTTTATGGGCTGAAGTACAGTATTGTCTGCTTCTAGAACAGAAAATAAAGCCGATTAAGATCTTTCAACAAAACTGTCATCATGTTGTCCTTTGACAAGTTTTCATGGCAAATCAGCAGAAGGTACTTTATTTTACATTTTTTAATTTGAAATATATTTATTGAGTACCTTCAAGCAGTATACATTAATTTAGGTATTTATTATTTTACATCAGGGAACAGAACAAGTATTTTTATCTCTGTGGAGTTTAGGGTCTAGCAAGGAACAGTAAATAATAAACATAATGGTACATTTGATAGTGTCAGAAGAAAATAAATGGGAAAAAATGTAGGTCAGGGTAAGATAGACTGATAGCATGTTTAGGGAGTGGAGGGGGGAGATGCAGTTTTAATACATGGGGCCTCAGCGAGAGAGTGAGACCCAGCCTCATTCCCGGGTGAAACAAAGTCATTAGACAGTTGAGGATCTCGCCTACAGTCACACAGCTAACACAGAAAGCAGCCCAGGTTTAAAGCCAGTGTCCCCTCCCTCCCATCCTGTGCTGTCCACAAGTCGTCTGGAACATTTACTTCATGCGTAGATTCTGGGTCCCAGGAACTCAACTTGGCATTGAATTAGTCAGATCAAGGACAGCTTTCCTAAAAATACCAGGTGGGATTCCTGACGTGGTCAGAAGATGAAGTGTGAGGTTTCCTTATGCTTGTACACTAACTAAATGAACGTGCTCTTGCAAAATCCAACCCCAAAAAGCAATCCTTGCTAATCAAAGGGCAAGAGAAACTAACAAAGTGTAAGACTTAACGCCTCTTATAATTCCTTTTATTTCAGCTCCTGAGTATTACGAGTTGAATATTCTTTATAACTGAAACTCTCCCCAGTCTCCTGCTCTCCCCGCTCACCTTCAGGTGCACTTCCTCTTTGGGCAAAACAAGGGTGAAATTAGCACAGTTCTTTCCGGCAGAACTCTGTTCAGCGAGGTGTACAAGGTCGAGTATGTCTAATCTGTCAACATACTGCAAAGATAAAGGAAATTCCATTCAGTTATTTCATGGATAGTACAGAATGTTTTCTTTTCGACTGTTTGCACCTTTCCCGAAACTCTGGCTTTCCTAACCCCAAATGGCATCTGGAAATGCATTAAGTTTTGCTGTGAAATCTGATTCATACAAGTTTGTCAAAGCCAACTGTTCAATTTTCAAAGATTTTGCAAATGAGTTGCAGAACACAGCTGTTATGAAAAACTGAATTACATGAACATGGAGTTAAAGGCATTATGACCGCAAGGACACATGCACACCCCGTGCTGACAGCAACACAACTCATAATAGCCAAATCTTACAAGTGGCCTCCTTGGTCATCAAAGATGAATGGAGAAAGAAAACGTGGTATTTATTCACAGCGGCCACATAGTAATCTGCCCTAAAGACAGATAAACTTGAGTCACTTGGGGGAAAATGGGTGCACCTTGAGACTAACAGGAGGTGAAATAAAGGAGACACACAAGTTTAGATACCGCATTGTTTTCTCGCATGAGAATCCCAAGTACAAATAAAGAGCAAAGCAAGAGACGGGATAGGAAGTAAGAGACAGAGGTTGCTAAGACGGGAGGAGGATCGAGGGGGTGGGTGGGGGGGATGGGAAAGTAAGGAGGGCGTGGCGTGGCCGCGCAGAAGCTCCGCCCGCAGAGTCTGAGGTTTATGTACTGCACTCCTGTACTGATGGAAACTTTAAAGATGAAAACCGTATCATTGAAAGTCAAGTTATTACTTTCCACTAACATTGCTGTATTTTACTATTCTCTACGTGCCTGAGGTTATTTATATCTTTGTACCATGTACTGAAAATATTGTATAATAATGTGGGTACAGTACTTTTCTTCAGTCTGCCAGCAAAAATCAAGGAAAGCACTTGAGAATCAATTGGCCATATAGAAGTTACAATAAGGGAAATTGTGAAATTTTAAATTATGTGCTATACATTGTTAGAGCATTCATATTCTTTATAAGTATATATGCATATATTCACTTTTTTTTTTTGAGACAGGGTCTCACTTTGTAGTTCAGGCTGGCCCTGAGCTCACTATGTAGCCCAGGCAAACCTGGAACTCACAGAAATCCTCCTGTCTCTGCCTCCCCAGTGTTGGGATTACAGGCGTGAGCCACCACGCCCAGCATTGTGGTGTGATGTACCAGGCATCGAACTCTGGGCCTTGTGCTTGTGAGGCAGATGCTGGAACCACAGAGCTAAATCCCCAGATCGGTTTCCTTATTTTCTTTTCTAAATATTTTCTGGAGTTATTTCTGTATTGATGAGGTCGAGAGTAAGTTTGCACTGAAGTTAGCCTTTTATTTTCAATGAACAGAGAAGAAATAGAAATGGAAGGAGGGGTTTTACTTTAAGTGCAGTTTTTTTGATGGCCTCTCTGATCTGGCTCAGTGAGTTTTGCCACAACAAAGAGGAAGCGAGGGAGGAAGAGGTGGCAGAGTTAGATAGACTGTGTGGGTTGCTCGTCCGCTGGAGGGAGGAGGGCACCTCTC
>PVIC010028101.1:0-23448 GCA_004025085.1 Thryonomys swinderianus
CAATGTAGCAGGACACAAAATTAATATAAAAATCAATAGCATTCCTATACACCAATAATGAATCTTTTGAGAAACAAATTAGGAGAAAATACCACTCATAATAGACCAAGAAAAATTAAATACTTATGGATTAACCTAAGGACGAGAAAGACCTCAACAACAAATAATACAGTAATCTGAGAAAGGAAAGTAAAGAAGACATCAGAAAATGAAAAAATCTCTTCTGTTCTTAGAGAGAACCAACATAGTCAAGAGGCCTTACTTTCCAAATTGATATATAGCTTTAATGCAATCTCAATCAAAATATCAACAATATTCTTCACAAAATTAGGCAAAACAATGATAAAATTCATATGGAATTAGAAGAGATACAGTATAACAAAAGCAATCCTGGATAACAAGAACGAAGTAGGAGGTAACACAATCCCAAAATCAGTTATTTTACAAAGCTATAATGATAAAAATAACATAGTATTAGGACAAAAACAAACATTTGGATCAATAGAACAGAAGAAAAGATACACAGTCAAACTGAGTACATTAGATTCTGATTTTTGACAAAGGAACCAAAAACATACATTGGAGGAAGGATAATAAATAGTGTTGTGAAAAGTGGTATCCACATTCCAAAGACTCAATCTAAACCAATATCTCTTGCTATGTACTAAACTAGAATCAAAATGGGTCCAAGAATTAAATGTTAAAACAGATGCACTTAACCTACTAGATGGTAAAATAGGTGAAACTCTTGAAGGCATAGGAATAGATAGGCAAGGGCTCTCGGAACAAAAACCTGGGGGTAAAGAAAATTATACCAATAATCAATAAAATGCAATCATATCAATTTAAGAAACTTTTGCAAAGCAAGCAACCAACAGAATGCAGACACAACCTAGAGAATGGGAAATAATTGCTAGCTATTCATCAGATAGGAGACTAATATCTAAAACAAAAAAACTCAAAAAATTAGCACCCCCCCCAAAGAAAATGGATGAGTGAAATGAATAGATACTTCTCAGAAAAGGTACAAGTGGTCAATAAATATATGGAGAAATGTTCAACATCACCAGCCAAAGAGAAATGCAATTTAAAACAACACTGAGATTGCATCTTACCCCAAAAGGAATGCCTATCATCAAGACATCAAATAATCACAAATGCTGTGGGAGGAACCCTTCTACACTGTTGGTGGTAATGTAAACTAGTACAGAAATCAGTATGTAGATTCCTTACAAAACTAAAAGTAGAAATTCTATTTGATCCAGCTATTCTCTATTTAGGTATCTTCCCCAAGGATTTAAAACATCATACTACAATGAAGCATATATACCTATTTTTATAGCAGCACAACTCATATTAATAGCTAAATCTTAGAAGTAACCTATATGTCGATCAACAGATAAGTGGTGGGTCAAGAAAATATGGTGTTCATACACAATGGAGCACTTTTGCATAAAAAAGAAAGATAACCTGAGTCATTTGTAGGTAAATGGATGTACTTTCAAACCATAATATCAAGTGAAATAAATCAAACACACAAACTTAAATATCACATGGTTTCTCTTATATGAGAAACCTAAAATATAAAGAACAAAATAAAAGGTAATAGGAATAGGAAGATAGATGTTTCTCAAATAGGAAGTGAATCAAGGATGAAGGGACAGTTAGGAAAGGGAGGAAAAGGAATGAAAAAAGAAGTTAAGATGTACATGTACCAACCCCTCACAATGAAGATAAACATTATGTACTGAAGACACATACTAATACAAAGTAAGAAAATGAAAAAGAATTACGGACATAATTCCCTTTTTCCTTATCTCAGTGGGAAAGTTAAAGTTTCTCACCAGTAAGTCAAGATTTTTATAGATAACCTTTATAAAATTGAAGTTTTCCTCCATTTTTGGTTTGCTGATGATTTTATTATGAAGAGGTGTTGATTTATCAAATACCTTTCCTGCATATATTTGTATATCATATGACACAGTGGATCACCTCAATGGCTCTCAATATACACATGTGAAAAATTTCACTTGATCATAGCATATAATTCTTTTTTATATACTGTCAGAGATTCATTGATAATATTTGCTGAGGTTTTCAGCCTCTGTTCATAAGAAATATTGGCCTACAGTTTTCTTGCATTGTCTTATTTTACAGTACAGTGGTGATTTAGGGAACATTTTTCAACTTCTGTTTTGTAAAAGAGATCATAGAGAATTTTATGTAATTTCTTCTTAAATTGATAAAATTCATCAATGAACATGTGTTTATCTTGTGTTTATCGCTTAGAAAGTTTATTAATTCAACTTCTTTGATAGGTCTTTTTTATACAGCCTTTCATTGTTGCTTCACACAGGTTGTAGCTGGTCTCACTATGTAATCCAAACTGATCCCAAATTTGTGATCTTTCTGTCTCAGCCTCTTGAGTGCTGTGATTATACCCACTTTGCCCAGTTTATTTTTTCTTATGTAAGTTTGGTAGACTGTTTGGAAATCTATGCCTTTTGAGAAATTGGTCCAATTCACATACATTATTTAATTTGTGGGCATAGATTATTCATAGTATTCATCATTTGGGGAAGGTTGTACTGGGGATTGGACCCAGAACCTTCATTTGGAGCTACATCTCTACCTTTGCTTCTATTTTTAATTTTGAGATAAGGTCTTATTTGAGATAAGGTCTTGGCTTAAATATGTGAAACTCCTGTCACAGCCTTCCAGGGTGCAGAATTATAAGTGGAGGGCACCATGTCCAACTCTTTTATTATCCTATTGATATCCATAGAATCTGTCTTCTTTCTTACTTTCTCATATTAATAATTTTTGTCTTTCTTCTCTTCTTAGCCTAACTAAAGGCTTACAAACTTTTACTAATTGTTCCAGTGAACCAGGTTTTTTTTTCCCACTAATTTTGTCTCCTGAGTTCCTGTTTTAAGTCTTTTTCATTTTTGTTATAGATTTTATTACTTATTTTCTTCTTCTTTGGATTTAATTTGTTCCTTGATCTTTAGTTTGCTAAGGTGGAAACCTGAATAACCAACTATAGATCTATTTTGTTTTCTAGTATTTGCATTCAGTGTTACCAGTTTGCCTTGTACTTGCTGCACCATGCCAATTTAGGTAAGCTGTGTTTTCCTTTTTACTTTTTCAAAATTTTTCTAAATATCATTTAAGATTTTTTTTTGACTTACTTAGAATTGTGAGTTTTACCACCACCAGGAGCTCAAATAAGTTCTCATAGTAAATACTGAAAAACAACAAAACCTCCTCATGCTTTTCTGGAAGGAGGGAAAGGGGACTATTTTGAAACGCATCAGAGCATTCTGTCCTTCCTGATGAGGTTTGTTTCCTGGGAGACATTATTTAACCAGAGCCTAACCTGCTGGCATTACTCAGTCCAGAGTCCTACACTCGCTGGACAACAGCCACTCTTCCTTCCAGTCCCAGCTCATAAGTAGCTTCCTCACATTTACCAACATCTGTGTCCCCAGGGTTACACACTCACGGCTCACTACACTTTCTGTTCACATCTTTCTGCCCCTTGGAATTACACCTCAGCATACTTATTTATGTTGTGTCTGTCTCCTCTATCAGAATATAAACTCTGGGAAGGCAGGGGTAGGGTCGAGCCTATTTCATTCACAATTTAATCCCTTGCACTGACTCTGGCATATAGTAGCTATTCAATAAAGGTTTAGGGAATGAATGAATGAATTTATGAATGGGAAGTAAAATATAATTTTTAATCATGAGGAACTCTAGCACCACATGAACTGACCAGGCTATAGGCTCAGCTTCCCCTAATCACCCCTATACTCCATCCTCTCACCTCACAGTCCTTGCTGCACATCTTCATCTTCATTCTGCATAGCTTCAGCTGGCCTGGACCTCACACTGAGGCTGGCTGGGACTTGGTTTGTGAGGAACAAATACTCCTAATCTGGACAGGCCTTCTTTTGCCTGAGAACTGGATTTAGACACAGAATTATGTGAATCTGATTTCCCCAGACCCTGGGCTCCTCCCCAAGCTGCTGCCTCTGGTGAGGCCTCTGGACAGAAGCCAGGACTCTGCCACCCTCAGGGTCTTTTGCCTCCCACAGTTTTTAGTCCCTCCAGCTCATAATCTCTCCTTCAAGATGTAAAAATATGTTTCAAGGCACTAGCTGGGGAGGTCATTACTTCAAAGACCCTCTTGGCAAATTCTTTTATTGGTCCCAGTTTTAAAAGTCAGAGTCTTCATATAAAGGGGCTTCTTAAAGCAAGGCCCACCTGTGAAAATACTGCCCTCTTTAGGGATCCAGCCAGGCAGACAAGGGCAGGCACCAGGCCTCTCGCTGCTCCCAGAGGAGTAGAGAGGAGGCTCAGAAGAGCTTAAGAAATGCTCTTTTCCCAGAGAAAGAGAGTCTTCCTGGCCAAAAACTCCAGATGGGAATTAACACTTTCAAGACCTACTCGACACTAGTAGCAGCATTCTGGACATAGGCAGCAACTCTGATGACTCCTTAATAAGGGTTTGGCCCTTAATAGGGAGTGGCCAGGACAAACGCATTTTATGCCAGCCCTCTGGATATAAGGCTTTCTGTTCCAACTCCCAGTCAGGAGAAAGTGGTTGAATAGAAATCTCTGGTTCTCCTGGCCCCATATATGAGGGTCCCTAGGCCTGTTCTGTCGTGACATGGGACCCTCCATTCTGGTTGACATGGAAAAGCTGTCTGTTATAAACTTTCACCTCCCTTTGAGAACCATTCCCAAATTGCAGTTCAGATACAGCTTCTATTTTCCTATCCCATGCCCAGATGGTCTCTTCTTTATTCCCCTTATGTTTCCCTTATGTAGTATACTTTATGTTGCTGTAACAAAGTACCTGAGGCAATTTATAAGGAAAAGAAGTGTATGTAGCTCACCATTTTTGAGGTTGAAGGGCCAAGATCAGGCAGCCCTATCTGTTAAGCCTCCAGTAAAGGCCTTGTGTTATATAACATCACAGTGGCAGGGACAAGTGCAGAAGGGCTTACATGGCAGGACAGCTGGGGATCCAGGATTAGGCCTTCTTATGGCAACTTGTTCCTGTAAGAACTCAGTGAGGGAATGGCCCAGTCACCTTGCACTAAGCCCCCCTCCAAAAGATTACACCACCTTTAGTTTCACCATTTCAAAGACCAACCCTCCAATACACACCTGAGGGTCAGACCATATCCAAACTAGCATATTCAACTCATGGTAGTGTGGCTTCTGTCCCCACTAGTTTCTTGCATCTATTGTCTCTAAGGACCCCTCTATATTGCTAACTCTAAAGCAGCATATAATCTTGTTCCTCCGTTCTGAAATGCTCTTTTTCCTCACTTTTCTTAGCTCAGCACACTTTGAGTTGGCTTCTACTTTCTGGCTGCACCTTTTCATGCTCTATTGTGGGCCTTCTTTGAAGTCCATTCTTGATTTTCCTCTTTTTTCTTATTCTACACTCTCCCTGGGTGGTTGCACCACATTTCTGGCTTTAATGACTTTAGGATATTTATCTACAGGTCAGGTCTCATTCCTGGACTTTGAGCTTATATATTCATTCATTCATTCACTCATCCATCCAACCATCCATCCATTCATTGACTTATTCACTCAATCACTCAACAGAGTGAGCACTTACCATGTGCTAGGTAATGTTCTCAGAGTCAAAACAGATCAAATCTCCACACTTGGTCATTTTAACAACATAAAGGCAACACAATATGCCCTACTGTATAAGAAAGCAAAATAATTCTACACAGAGTGGCTGTCAACAGATTATTAAACCAGTATGACCAGGGGCCAGGATGGTTTGTTACAGTTTGTGTTTAGATGTCCCCCCAAAGCCTCATGCAGATGAGGTGGGGCTTTCTTCTTCAGAGATGGGTGAATCTGGAATTGTGATGCTGGGATTAAGGACTGTGATTACTAAACCACTATAAGTGAATGAGAGGTTTCATGCCGACTAATCCCAATAGTCTGGATGGGATCAAAGAGGCAGAAAAACATGGTGAACTCTCTCTCCCTTGTTCCCGGTGCTACAGTGTGGGCCCACAAACTGCCTTTGCTGCCTTTGTGCATGCCTGTTTGCCATTCAGCCTTGGAATCAGCCAATTATGGATTGAAACCTTTACTGTCCGAATAAACCTCTTCCCCTCTAATTTTGGGTGTCAGGTATTTTGTCTCGGCAATAAGAGAAAAGTAATTAACATAAGGTTGCAGCAATTCAGCATTAAATCATAAAGCAGAGACCTTTTGGGTATTTAGAAATAGGAAGCATCACAATTTATAAAATAAATAGAAGAAAAGAAGTATGCATAGTGAAATAAGAAGGAAGGGCAAAAGACATTAGAAATAATTGTTCATATTGTTTTACCTTGTTAATACCAATTTATCTCTGGCTAGTAAGACTCTGAGTGACTTTTCTTCTTTGTACATTTCAGTTTCATACTGTTCTTTGAAGTTCAAAAAAAAGTTTTACCATTAAATTTTTTTTCTTGAAAAGCAATAAATTGCTCTCTTACCACCCAGTCCTATTTTTACATTCACTTTCCTAACCACATTTCTTCTTCTCTTCCAAGAATGAAGATTTCTGCCTTGGATCAGGAAAGCCAAATTTTTCTTTTCAGTAGGAGTTGACTGACCTGTCTTCTCTCTGTCATCTGCTTGCTGATACCATCTGTCAGAAAATGTGTTCCTAGCCCTTCCTAATTCATCCTGCTTTGTATGACAAAAAGTAATCATGTCAGCTTTGAGTTGTATCAGAACAGAGTTCTGATGGATATTTATAGCAACATAAATGGCCCAGTATGGGCTCCCAAATCTTCAGTGATCAGGGTTTTCCACAATTCCCAAATGATTAATTCCCAGATACTAAGCACAGAAGACAAAATAAGACAAAGGAACTCCTTATTTTCAACTGGCATTTTGTCCAGATCCCTTCAGTAGAAATGAGCCAGTTCCCCTTGGTCAGCCTGGGAGACCTTGTCTGCTATTGAGTGGAACCATAGGTCCTAGAGGTCTTACCATGTGGGGAAGCGCAAACCTGAGCACTCCTGCCCAGGGAAGAAAAGGATGCATGATGTACAGTGTTATTGACCATAAACCCCTGAGCAACGGTGATCCAGTAGTTCAACAAAAAAGGCATCTCTACCATATTTACCCAGCTCATCTGGTGAAAGCAAATAATCACTCAGAGACTCAATGCAGGACAGAAAGTGACCACACCTCTGGCAACTGAGGGCCAAACACTGATCCTGAGTATCCTCATTATGGGAGAAGGAAGCAAATAAACAGTGAGAAGAGCCCAATGCCTTCTCCAGAAAGCAATATTTAAGTTGACATTTTTTTTTTCCAAGAGTGATCTTATTCTGAAATCTGGTTTCTTTAGATTCACCACTCTCTATCTTTGCTTATGTCTTATTATACCTTGTTCATCAGAGAATTTCCTTGAAAGCTTTAGGTAAAACTATTTGACATAGCTTCTGAATACTTCCTGTCCCTTTTGAAATTTATTCCATTTTATTTTTCTTAATCACTTAAGGCCATGTTAAGACATTTGCACTTGATTGTCCTAGGAAAAGGTTGAAACATAAAAGTTACCAGCCTATAGATGGCCATGATTTAGTGCCCTGAAAAGAACACTCTGGCATCCATTAACTCCTCCTCTTTCAAGATTTTTGGTGGCTGTTAGACACGAGATCACATTCAGACCTCGAACCCTAGTGTCCATTGCTGTCCACCTCCCAAGCCATGCTCAGGTGCTCACTTCATGTCTCCCACCCGAATGCCACAGCTTTCCTCAGCCTCCTGGGGGCTCCACCATCTGTGTACCTCCTTGTCTCTCTAACACCCTGTTCCGAGCGGCTCCCTTCCTCAGAAGCGCTGCCTCAAGTCCACTCTGTGCTTTGCTCAGTGCTGACCAGAGCAGCTTTGTGGTTTTGTAAGCCCACGGCCCTGTGTCTCACGTTCAGCACTCACCTCCGGGGTCAGTGTTGCCACAGCTGAGCGTACTGCTTGTTCTCCCTCCTCTCTAGACTGGAAGCTCTACGTGGGCAGAGACTATCATGGGTTCACTCTGTATTTTCCAAGCACCTAGCTCCATGTCTTACCCTCTACAAGTACTCAATAAATGTTTGCTCAAGTGGAAAAAGAAAAAAATAAATAGGATAGTCTGTGTGTAAGGACAGTATCATTCAGTTGCATTGCAATAGTTTAGTGAGTTATAGCACTGATTTCAATGGGTACATTAAACAAACAATAATTTGAATGTGTTCTTAATTTCATGCATTGAAAACTTAGTCCCCCAATCTATATGTTAGTAGTGTCTGGAGGTGGCAGTTTTTGTTTGTTTGTTTCTTTGTTTGTTTTGTGGTACCAGGGATTGAACTTGGGTCCTTCTGCTTCCAAGGTAGGTGCAGTACCACTTGAGCTAAATCTCCAGCAAGGAGGTGGCAGTTTTGAGGTTGATTAGATCCTATGTGGATTGATGGAGAACACAAATGGGACTGCCTCTCCTATAAAAGGGAGTCCTCTTGGGCATTCTTCTTCTATCTCTCCATGTGATGCCCTCCATTATTTTGTGATCCAGCAACATGGCCCTCACCAAATGCCAAGCAGATGCTGGTGTGTGCCCTTGGACTTCCCAGTCTCCACAACAGTGAGCTAAATAAACCTTTATTCTAGTATAAGCAGAATTTAGGAAATGACAGATTAAAAAAATGTATTGAAAAAACAACATTGCTGTATAAAGTCTTGCCTGTTTGTGGTACTAGCCACATTTCTGTGGTATTTCTAAGCCCTACCTAGGGGTGTTGTATATATGCTATTGGTCACTCAGCTGCTCTAAAATACAAGCTACTAATGGTGCCCACTACCTGCCAGTTTTCCACATGGTCCGCATAAGCTGTAGTACTAAGCCATGGCACTTAAGCTGTCCCCTCTTCCTCTGAGCCATATTTACCAGCAACCTCAGTAGTTCCTGAGGATTCTATCTTCCTCTTCTCAATATCTTTCCTTCTCCCACTGCTTTTCCTAAGGATTCACCTTGGCAACTAATGTGCTCAATACAAACTGTATTGAGATAGCTCAAAAATCTCCAGGATGAGGGGAAAAAAAAGCTCTTTCCTAGGACAGTTGTGACATAAAATGTGTCTGTTTCCTGAAACCCTTTATCTGGAGTGATAAAGATGTCTTTTGTATGCTAATGAGGTGAGTACTGTTTGGGAGGTCCTAGACAGCTTTAAAGGGGGTTCATCACTAGGGATGAGGTCAGGAAGGGAGTGGCTGGAGGAGTAAAGGAGGCAGTTACGAAAACCCAGGACACGTGCACAAAACAGGTCTCAAAGCCTCATCTGTGGACTTCTTGAGAAAACCTGTGTGGTAAGGACTGAATAAAAAGGAGAAAAGATTCCATGAAGAATTTGCTAATATATAACTCCATGTTAGCCTGCCCTATATTCCTTAGGGTGTACTTTTATTTTGCCTTTATATCTAATTTTTAGTTTTATTTCTTACTCAGCCAAAACTCTATGGAGCCATTTTCTCCCTAAACTTCACATCCATTTTGATTGTTTTGTTCAATTCTTCGTTTTAGAAGGAAAAAACCTAGAAACCACCTCCAGAAGGAGACTCCAGCACGAAAAACCCTGTAACAGGAAGACCAAGTATGACTAGAAGTTTGAGATTTTCAGCCCCCGCTCCTGCTTTATGAGGAAGGTAGAGAAACAGGATTGACTTGGCCAGCCATGAATAATGAAGCCCCTACAAAAAAACAGAAGGGCAGGCTAGGAGAGTTTCTGAATACTTAAATATGAAGAGGTACCTTGAAGAATGTCCACATGCAGAGGGCATGGAGGTTGTACTCACCTTCCTTCATACCTCACTCCATGTGTGTTTAAACCTGTTCTTCTTTATCCATTGTTATATCTTTTATAATAAATAGGTAAATGTAAAGTGTTTTCCTCATTTCTGTCCCCTGCTCTAGCAAATTAGTCAAATTCAAAAGAGTCATGGGCATAATTATTTATTGTAAGTAGTCCACAAGCACAAATTACATCTAAGACTTGTGATTTCTATCTGAAGGGGGAGCAGACTTGAAGGACTGAGCCCTTAACCTGTGGGATCTGACACTGTCTGCAGGTAGATAGTCTCAAAATTGAATTAGATTATATGACACACAGCTGGGGAATTGCTCAGCGTGTGGTGAGGAACCCACATACACCCGATGTCAGAAGTGTTGTGTTGAGTGCTGTGTGGGAGTAGAGAGAAGAAACAGTTCGGTTTTTCTCCTTTAGAACAGTGCACTGGGCGTGGAGTGGTGGTAGGTGGGAAGGATGTGTTTCCTTTGGGCTCCTGAAACACTATTTATTTTTGTAAAAATAGCTTGCTTCTTAGGCAATGTGAAACTTTCAAAAATCTTGCTGTACTTTAAAAAATGCACAATCTTAACAAAAGTATATACATTTGGAAAATGTAGAAAGATAAAGACATAAAAATTATCTATAACTTCATTATTCATGCAAACACTGGGTAATATTTTTCCTATGCATATTTTTCATCCAATTAAGAGTCAATTTTTAAACTTTTATATCCTCTTATATCTGTGTATTTTTCCATTGAAGTGCCATAAATTAACCATCTATTAGTTACATCTATAACCATCTATTATTGGTTATCTAATTATTTCCACTTTGCTAGTATAAATAATATATGCTTTTCATCTTTAAACACAGCTCTCCTATTTATTATTCCTTTGTAATAATTCCTAGAAGTGAAATTGGTGACAGGAATATAGGATGGTTGGGAGCTACACAACCACTGTCTGTCTCCTTCCTCTCTGGCCTTTTCTCTATCAATTTGCTTCTTGACTTCCATAGAGTGCGCAACTTTGCTCTGCCAAGCTCTTTTGCCATAATGTTTCTGCCTTGGGGCCAGATCACCATGGGCTGAAACCTTTGAAACAAAACAGACTTTTTTCCTTTAAGTATTGTATGTCATGTAAGACTGGGAAAGTGACTAATACAAAAAACTGGTACCAAGTGGGTTATTGATGTGACTATACTTGAATATATGCTTCAGAGGCATTTGGAACCAGACTCTAGGAGGAGTTTGAAAAACTTTGGAGAATTTGGCCTGAAAACATCTAGAACGCTGTAACCAAGAGCCTCTGCAGGTAATTCTGGTATGAATCAAGGAAATCAGAATGTTCATAGGAATGTTGACAATAACGACCATGCTCATGAGGTTTCAGACGGGAACACAGACTCTAACAGGAATTGGACTAGAGTCTATTTATATTACATTTTGGCAAAGAATTTGTTTCTGTTTTGTACCTGGAAGTATAGCATGTACTTTGCATCATGCTGAGTTTGAAAGCAACAGCCTAGTTGACCTGGTGGAGGAAATTTTGAGACAACCCAATGTTTAGGCTGTGGCATGAGTAGTGCTAGCAACAATCAGTCAGATTTACAGGAAGAATCAGGAGCAAAAAGGAGCACCAAAAACGTTGGAAAGACTGAATTTTATCAGAAAAGAAACACATGTAAATTTGGGGCTAAAGAAGGTGTAGTTGCTGAAGGATTAGAATCATTTAAAAAAAAAAAAGCCCTTCACAGTGGTAAAGAAGTATGCCTTGAAGGCATCTAAGAGTCACTAAGACACAAGGCCAGTGATTTGGCTCAGTAACTCTGCACCTGCCTCACAAGCACAAAGTCCTGAGTGTGATCTCTGGTGCTGTGAAAAAAAAAAAAAAAGAATAATCAATATTCTATCCAGCACAGCCTCACAGGGAAGACACTTCACCTCACCATGGATAGAACCTAGGAACCTTTTCTTCTGTAGGTTGTGTATGTCAGGTACTTTGTTCCAGCAATGAAAACATTAAAAAAAAAGAATACATCTTTAGAAGGTTCTTGATATACAGAGGACAAATTTCTTTCTAGAAAATTATTATCAGTTTATACTTAAACCGGTTATGAACGACAGTGTCATATCACTATTGAAAGCACTATATTATTAACTTGAGTAGTGAAAAAAAGACAATTTATCATTGGTATGACTTGCATATTGGGAGTACCAGTTCTTAAAAGTTCTTACATGTATCTATTAACCATTTTTTTCCTGGAAAGATTTTTTTTTTTTTTTTTGCTTTTGAGACAGGGTCTCGCGTTGTAGTTCAGGCTGGCCCTGAGCTCACTATGGTGCCCAGGCAAGCCGCCGCGAACTCAGCAATCCTCCTGTCTCTGCCTCCCAAGTGCTGGGATTACAGGCGTGAGCCACCACGTCCGGCATTGTGGTATGCGGTGTTGACTGCTGGTGGGTGTGGCTCCACGCCCAGCATTATATGTGGTTACCGGGGATCGAACTCAGGACCTTGCGCTTGCGAGGCAGGCACCAGAACCACTGAGCTAACCCTCTGGCCCCTGGAAAGATATTTTGACAACTGCGTTTCAAAGATTTTTATATGTTAAGGATATGATCCTTTTTACCATGTTTGTTAAAGTTATTGGCCAGTGAAAATAATGTCTCTTTATCCAGGATCCATATTTTACATTACTGCTTAAATGTTTTACATTACTGTTTAAATAGATATTGGTTGACTCTAAAATGTCTGAGAATTGGTATTTATAGATCTTTTTCTATAAACCTGAGGTGTTTTCCTTCACATTTTTAAAAAAATTTGAATCTTTGTTGGTACACTTCATGTACATATCATGATCACACACAATATTGAGAATTTGTTAGCAGTATATGACACAATTTAATTCTCATTTTTCCCCTTCCTCCACCCACCCTACAACCCCCTGCCCTTGTATACATAAGATTTGTTTCCCTTTTTTATTCCCATCATATTTTTTCTTCCCCTTGTTACTTACCCCTGTACCCCATTTCCCTTTGAATATTTTCTATTTCACAGTATCAACCATTTATTCTAGAGCTCATTTACATCTTCAGTTTCTAATACCAGAGAAAAGATATGATATTTACACATCTGTGATATATATTTCACTTATGAGTATGTCCTAAAGGTACATCCATTTGAATATAAATGACTCAAACTTATCATTCTTTATGGCAGAGTAATACTCCGTTTTATAGAAAAGCCACATCTTTTTTATCCAGTCTCCAATTGATGAACATTTGGGTTGTTTCCAAGATTTAGCCATCACGAACTGAGCTGCTATGAACATGGGTACATATATGTCACTGTGACATGAATCTTGTAATTCTTTCATGTACATACCCACCAGGAGAATAGCAGGGTCAAATGGGATCTCTAATCCTAGTTTTTTGAGGTATCTCCATACTGATCTACATAGTGGTTGTACCAGTCTACATCCCACCAACAGTGGAGAAGGTTTTTTTTTTCCCCCATAACCTCACCAGCATTTGTTGCTGGTTAATTTTGAGACAGCAGCCATTCTTTACAGAGTGAGATGGAATCTCAGTGTTGTTTCCATCTGCATCCCTTGAATGACTAGTGATGGTGAACATTTCCTCATATGTTTCTTAGCTACTTTTACTTCTTCCTCTGAACACTGTTGGTTCATTTCAGATGCCCATTTTTGAACTGGATCTTTAAATTTGGGGGAACTAATTTTTCTAAGCTCTTTCCAGAGAGTATCCCTTTGTCTGAGAAACCACTGTAAATTTTTTCCCCAATTTGTTGGTTGTCTTTCCACTCTGCCAGTGGTTTCTTTTGCTGGGCAGAAGCTTTTTAATGAATGAGATCCCATATGTTGATTTCTTCTGCTAGTTCTCATGTTATACAGGTTTTGTTCATAAAGTCTTTCCCTAATCCATTGTCTCCAAGAGTTCTACCTAACCTGCTTTGCAGAAGGTTTAGTGCTTCTGCTTTAATATTTAGATCTCTAGCCCACTTTGATTTTAATTTATTACACAGTGAAAGAGATAGATATAGCTTTAGTCTTAGGCAGGTTAAACCCCAATTTTTCCAGCACTATTTATTAAAGGGCTAATCTTTCATCCATTCAGAATATGTGGCTCCTTTGTCGAAGATAAGGTGGTGTAATGTATCTGAAGTTGATTCTGGATTTCTAATCTATTCCATTGGTCCTCAGGCCTGTTATTTTGCCAGTATCATACTGTTTTTATCACAATGGCTTTGTACTGTAGTTTCAAGTTGGGGATTGTGATACCCCCTGCCATGTCCTTGTTGCCTAGAATTGCTTTTGCCATTCTAGGTTTCTTGTGGTTCCAGATGAATTTTTGGATTGTTTTCTCTAGATCTATGAAACACACTGTTGTGATTTCAGTCAGTAGTGCATTGAATCTATATAATAGTTGTGGGAGTATAGCCATTTGGACAATATTAGTTCTTCCTATCCAGGAACAAGGGATGTCTTTCCATTTTATGATATTCTTTTCAATCTCCTTTTTCAAAGTATTGTAGTTGTCAGAGTAGAGGTCTTTCACCTCTTTTATTAGTTTGATTCCTAGATATTTCATTGTTTGGGATGCTATTCTGAAAGGGATTAACTCCTCAATTTCCCTCTCAGTGAGTCTATTGTTTGTGTATAAAGAGGCTATTGACTTTTGAGCATTGACCTTGTGTTCGGCTACATTGCTAAATTTGGCAATGAAGTCTAACAGTCTTTTTGTTGAGTTTTTAGGATCTTCTATATAGAGTTTCATGTCATCAGCAAATAATGACAGTTTAACTTCTCCTTTTCCTATATTTATTCCTTTTATTTCTTTCTCTTGTCTAATTGGTGTGGCTAATGTTTCTAGCACTATACTGAATAGGAGTGGTGATAGTGGACATCCTTATCTTGTTCCTGATCTTACTGTGAAATGTTTCAGTTTTTGACCTTTAGAATAATACTGATTGTTGGTTTCTCATAAATAGCTTTTAGTAGGTTGAGATAAAGTCCATCTATTCCAATTCTCTGCTTTTTTTTTTTTTGAGACAGGGTCTCTCTTTGTAGTTTCAGGCTGGTCCTCAGCTCACTATGTAGCCCAGGCAAGCCTCGAACTCAGCAATCCTCCTGCCTCTGCCTCCCGAGTGTTGGGATTGCAGGCGTGAGCCACCACACCTGGCTATTCCAATTCTCTGTAGGGTTTTGATCATGTATGGATGTTGGATTTTGTCCAAGGCTTTTTCTGCATCTATTGAGTTGACCATATGGTTTTTGTCCTTGAGTTTGTTAATATAGTGTATTATGTTTATTGATTTATGTATGTTGAACCATCCTTGCATCCCAGGGATGAATCCAATTTGGTCAGGGTGTATGATCTTCTGGATGATTCTCTGTATTCTGTTGGGCAGTATCTTACTGAGGATTTTTGTATCAATGTTCACTAAGGATATTGGTCTGTAGTTTTTTTTTTTTTTTGAGACAGAGTCTTGCTATGTAGTTCAGGCTGGCCCTGAGCTCACTATGTAGCCAAGGCAAGCCTCAAACTCAGCAATCCTCCTGTCTCCGCCTCCTGAGTGCTGGGATTACAGGCGTGAGCCACCACACCTGGCTGTAGTTCTCTTTTTTTTTTGGCTGAGTCTTTCTCTCCTTTTGGAATCAATGTAATGGTTGCTTCCAGGAGTGAATTTGGGGGTATTGCTTCCCTTTCAATTTCATGAAAGAGTTTGAGAAGTAGTGGTATTAACCCTTCTTTGAAAGTTTTGTAGCCAGGCATGGTGGCTCACACCTGTAATCCCAGCACTTGGGAGGCAGAAGCAAGAGGATTGCTGAGTTCAAGGCTTGCCTGGGCTACATAGTGAGCTCAGGGCCAGCCTGAACTACAAAGTGAGACACTGTCTCAAAAAAAAAATTTTTTTTTTTTTTTTTTAGAATTCAGCAGTAAAGCCATCAGGACCAGGGCTTTTCTTTGTCAGTAGGTTTTTAATTACATTTTGAATTTCACAAACTGATATTGGTGTGTTTAACATTTTATATCTTCTTTGTTCAACTTTGGAAGTTCATATGTGTCTAAAAATCTACCAATTTCTTCTACATTTTCCATCTTATTGGAGTACAAATTTTCAAAGTAGGTGTTTATGATCTTCTGCACTTCTGTTGGATCTGTGATGACTTCCCCCTTTTCATTCCTAATGGATTTGAGCCTTTTCCTTCCTTTGATAAGGTTAGCTAAGGGTTTGTCAATTTTATCCTTTCCAAGAACCAACTCTTTGATTCGTTGATTTTTTTTTGTATCATTCTGTTAGTCTCCATTGCTTTGATTTTTGCTCTGATCATTATAATTTCATTTCTAGTACATGCTTTGGGTTTGTCTTGCTCCTCTTTTTCTAGTATCTTGAGGTTCAGCATTAGATTATTTATTTGAGCTTGCTCTGTTTTCCTCATGTAGGCATTGACTGGTATAAACTTCCCTCATAGAACTACTTGCACTGTGTCCCATAAATTCCTGTATGTTGTACTGAGGTTATCATTTAATTAAAGAAATTGTTCTATAGGAAACTTGGTGTGGGAATGTAATGAGGGGAAGGAATAAATATGATACAGAAAGAAAATAAAAGAGCATGTATAAAGGGGGGAGGAGGGGTGGGTGGGTAGGGATATGGGTAAAAATGAGAATTGACTTGTGTCATATACTGGTACAAATTTCCCAATGTTGTATGTGGTTTTGAGATGTATATAAATTGTACCAATAAAGAATTCAATTAAAAAATAAATAAAAGAAATTGTTTAATTTCTTCTGTGACCCATTGGTTATTCAGCAGAGTGTTGTTCAACTTCCATGTGTTTGTAAGGATCTTGGAATTTCTTTTGCTATTGAGCTCAAATTTCAAGGCACTGTGGTCTGACAGTATACAGGGTATAACTCCAATTCCTTTACATTCACCTAGGCATGTTTTATGAACTAGCAGGTTGTCTACGTTGGAGAATGACCCATGAGCAGCTGAGAAGAATGTGTATTTTGACCTTGTGGGGTGAAATACTCTGTAGGCATCAATTAAGTCCATTTCAAAACTTTATCACCAGTATTTCCTTATTGATTTTTTTGTCCAGTTGATCTATTTGTGACAGTGGGGTGTTGAAATCCCCTACTACTATTGAATTAGTGATTATCTGGCCTTTCATATGCATTAAGATTTGTTTTATATAGTTGGGTACATTAGAATTTGGTGCATAAATATTTATAAATATCATTTCTTTCTCTTGGATTGTTCCCTTAATGAGAATGTAGTGTCCTCCTTTATCTCTTTTAATCAGTTTGGGTTTGAAATCCATTTTATCTTCAAATAGGATAGACATTCCTGCTTTTTTGTAGTTACCTGTCACATGGAGAATTGTTTTCCATCCTTTTACTTTCAGTCTATGGCTTTCTTTCTGAATTAGGTGTGTTTCTTGTATACAGCAAATTGTAGGATCTTGCTTCTTGACCCATTCTACCAGTCTGTGTCTTTTAATTGGCCCATTGAGTCCATTAACATTAATGGTTATGACCAATATGGACTGATAACAATCTCTCATGTTGTTTTCCTTTTCTTGGCTTCTTTATTTTTTGCTTTTACCCTTTTCCACTCAGTTTCTTCTCCTGCCCAGTGGATTCACTGTGCTAGGTCTCATGGGTTTGGGACTTCCATTGTTTTTTCTAAGATATTCTTTAGAATTTTTTTGAGTGCAGACTTTGTTTGTGAAGGTTTTGAGATATTCTTTTTCATGGAAGTATCTTATTTCCCCATTGATTTTGAAAGATGGTTTTGCAGGATACATCAATCTACTTTGGAAATTGTTTTCCTGGAATACTTGAAATACTTCACTCCAGGCTCCTCTTGCACTGAGTGTTTGCATTGAAAAATATGGAATGCTTCATGAATTTGTATGTCATCCTTGAGCAGGGGCCATGCTAATCTTCTCTGTATCATTCCAATATTAGTATATGTGCCGCCAAAGCAAGTACTTCCTTCACATTTTTGATACTATATAGTGTTTGGAGAATTAAGCATTGATGGGTCCTGAAAAGAAAGCAATGGCTCACTTTTGAGCAGTGGTGGCAAACTTATGGCCTGCATGTCACAACAGGCTGTTTGCTATCATCGAAAGTTCACCATGACTCTACAAGGTGACTCGAAGAGTGACTATATACAAAAGTGTGGTTCTGGTGCAGGGAAACCACAAGTGGTTTGTAGTTCCCCTGGGACTACAAATAGCAAAAGTTTGTCACCTTTCTTTCGTTGAAAGAGGCATCAAGTAATAGCAGATGTAGAAACCTAGAAACAAGAGGGCAATGCAAAAGGGCTTCCCTATGGGAACTGTGACTTCACAGAAGGGACAACCAGCGAATGGCACTTGTGCAAGGAGCATTCTGGAATCCACTTCCCTCAGACTCCTGCTGATGCCCTCCATGAGTCAAACCCAAGGAGAAGCAAAGGTCTATGCGTTGTTGATGAAGTCACCAAAAATTAGCTTCCTGGGACCAAATCATAAGGAAGTAGATCTGGAGGGGAGCATGAAAGGTGTCCAGCACAAAGACTCCATACTGTTAGAAAATTAAACCTTAACCCCCAGCAGTAAAAACTGGGCTTCTAAAAATCCTTTGTCTTTAATATGCCTATTTCTGATTTCTTAGGTAATTTAGGCTATGCATTAACAGGATAAAACTAATTTTATGTTATTATTTACATAGCTTGCTGTTATGCTTGAAAATTTCATCTGCAAGCTAAGAAGAGAGATAAAATGAACAGACTATGGGAAAAGGCCTCAAGTTTTCCTTTAATATCTATTTTTCTGTCCTCTGTACTAGTACAGCATCAGGGATCATCTTGGCTCATGACTACTCAGATTTCCCAGGCTATTTTGCAGCTAGGGTAATGATGGAACTAAAATCTGGTCAGTAGGAATAAAGGGAAATGATGTAGGGAACACTAGTCTTTTTGTGAAGGATGGTATGTGAGACTTTTTCTCCTCCCTATACCCTGCTACATTGCATCATAAGTAGTGGAAAGTAATCCTGGGTCATGGTAGAGCAATCCTGGGAGTGGTAGAGCAATGAGGTCCATGGCCATGCAGATTACTTATCCCTAGACACAGTAGGAAAAGAAACAAATGTCTCATTTAAGTCAAAGGTATTTTGGATGTTATGTCAAGCTGTAATGGCTTATATTTATGTGTTCTGTCCAGTACCTCTTGTGCTCATAGGTAGGGCTTTTGGAAGTGATTGGATCATGAGTATGCAATACTGGATTAGTCCACTGATTGATTTTAGCATAGTTCTGGATGTGGATGATGGATTTACTGAAAAGAGATCCACTTTGGGTGTTGGTGGCATCAAACAATAGAGTTCTAACCTGTATGGAGTAACAAAGGAAAGAAGAAAAAAGGCTCTGGGCCAGAGATTAAACTCAGTAGTTTCAGTGCCTGCCTAGCAAGTACAAGGTCCTGAGTTCGATCCCCGGTAACCACATACAACAATACTGGGCATGGTGATTCATGACCACCAGCAATCAGTACCACATACCACAGTGTTGGTTGTGGTGGCTCATGCCTGTAATCCCAGAACTGGGAAGGCAGAGGCAGGAGGCTTACTGATTTCAAGGATTGCCTGGGCTACATAGTGAGCGCAGGGGCAGCTTGAACTATGAAGCAAGACCCTATCTCAAAAAAAAAAAAAAAAAAAAAAGGTTCCCTGCATCCTGCCTTTTTCGCCAGGACCTCTTTCCCTCTCCCATGCCATTATACCTTGGATCTCACTCAACTTAGCAACTTGGTGATATCATGTCTCAAAATAAAGAATTTAAAAACTGGCTGAGGATGTTGCTTAGTGTAAAAGCCTTAAGTTCAAATTCTAGTACAGGGCTACATGTCCAGGCACATGTGGGCACACATGCACATGTGCGCACGCATGCACACACACACACACACACCACTTTAAAAAGTTCTATAGGCCATTGTTCTTACTTACATTGATGGCTTGTAACTGGGGAAAAAGAATCACAGAAGCTTTGATTGGTTTTATACTTCTCAAGGATAGTAACAAGATGAATTAGATTAGGAAATAGGTTCAGAGACTGGATATTATTAGGTTGTCATTATTTAATGAGGCCTTCACAGTGGTAATTCCCTGGGCTCTTTTTCAAATAGCTGCCTTGAGGGATGTACTGTGCAGTTGACCCATCCTTAGAAATAGTCATTATCACTGCATGGCCCCACATTATCCATGCCACAGTACATCCATGTGCTACCAAGGCTCCCGTTTCTTAGGGGAACAGAGCCCATCTGGATCCTTCATGGTTTAGAAGAGAATGACCCCTTTTCCATCTCTTTGCCATTCAGACATAAGCAACTTGGAGTGGTAGTATTCTCTCCAGGGTTCTCCTCAAATGCACTGATTTCTCTCTTCTAAAGCATAGATGTGATGTAAAGTGTAGGTCACAATTCTTTTTCTTTTCATTTCAGTATGAGTGTCCAGTTGTTACAACACCACTTATTGAAAAGACTATGTTTCTTCATTGAACTGCTTTTACACTGTTGTTAAAATATCAACTGACCTACTTGTATTATATACAAAGATGAATTTAAAGCAAATCAAAGACCTAAATATAAGAGCAAAAACCATAGAAAACATAGAAGATACAGGTGTAAATATTTATGACTTTGATTTTGTGGATGCGACAACAAATACTTGAGCAGTAGGACAAAAAATAGATAAATTGGACCTCAATAAAATTTTTAAACTTTTCTGCAGCCAAGGATGCAACAAGGAAAAGAAAACAAAAGGAATATGTAAAAATATTTGTAAATGTTATACCTGATAAAGGTCTAGTATCCCTCACATAATGAAAATCTCACAATTCAATGATAAAAAGACAGATAATTTAAAAATTGAAAACAGGATCTGAATATATGTTTTTTCTAAGGGCAATGTACAAATGACTAATAAACACATGGAAATATGGTCTGCATCATTAGTCATTAGGGAAAGATAAACCAAAACCAAGATATCACTTCTCAACCACTAGAATGAACATAATAAGTCTTTAATACCAAGCACTGATGAAGATATGAAGAAATGAAAATCCTCATTGACTACTGGCAAAAGTATAAAATGGGACAGCCACTTTGGAACAGTTTTGCAGTTTTTAAATGTTACACATTAAGTTACCAGGAACTCTGTTTCTAGGTATATACCTAAAAGAATTGAAACCAGGTGTTCAAACAAAAAATACAAGAATTCAAAGTAGCACTGGTCACAATAACTAAAAATGTAGAAATAGCCCAGATGTACAATCACCAAAGGATAAAAATACAGTGGCACCTTGGAATCTCATGAACACTTTTGTTTCCAAACAATTTAATCATAAACAGAAGCATTTGGTAAATTTGTTGATAAACTCTGCATTGGGTGACAAACATGACCACAGACATCTTTCCCACACAAACACAAACATATCCATCTTTTTAGAAATTGTAGAACAAATTAAGTTCATGAACCAAGGCACTACTGTATGTTATGTGCTTATTATGCCATATTCAGACATAAAAGGAATGAAGTGCTAACCCATGTTACAGCATGGATAAACCCTGAAAACATTATGCTGAGTGAAAGAAGCCAGACACAAAGTTATATACTCTGAGTCAGTTTACCTGAATTATCCAGAGTAGACAAATCCACAGAGACAGAAATCAGATAGACGGGAAGACAGGGAAATAGCAAAAAATGAGAATCAAGATGTGTCATGTAGAGGTACAAGTTCTCAATGTTGAGTGTGATCATAGTGTATGTATAAAGTGTACCAATGAAATCATTTAAAAAAGAAATCAATAAGTTTGAGTCATTTATATTCAAGTGGATGTACCTTCATGACATACTCATAAGTGAAATAAATAGGTCACAGATGTGTGAATATTGTATCTTTTCTCTGGTATGAGAAACTGAAGATGTAAATGAGCTCTAGAATATATGGTAGATATTGTGAAATAGAAAATATTCAAAGGGAAATGGGGTGTAGGGACAAGTAACAAGGGTAAGAAAAACATGATGGTAGTAAAAAAAGGTAAACAAAGCTTATGTATATGGGGCAGGAGTTGTAGGGTGGGCAAGGGAACAGGAAAAAATGAGAATTAAACTGTCATATGCTGGTACAAATTCTCAATATTGTGCATGATCCTGATGTGTATATATAATGTACCAATAAAGATTCAAATTAAAAAATAAATCAGATCGGTGTCAGTGAGATGAGGGAGGGGAAAGTGGGGTGTGATGGCTTCATGGGTAAATGGTTTCCTTTTGGTGGTATTTATATATATAAATCTACACAGCAAAGAGAGTCAAAGAATGACTACTTCATGCAACTACATAGATGAGTCCTACAAACTAATATTAACCAAAGGAGGGTGGTCTGTGTGATTCAACTTATGCAAATTTCAAAGTAGGCAAAACTCCAGTGTCGGCTTTCTCTGGTGGAGGTTGAGGATAGTGATGATAAGAAACAGCAGTGTTGATAAGAAATTTCTGGGGAGCTGATACTTTTCTATTCTTTTTTTTTTTTTTTTGAGACAGTGTCTCACTTTGTAGTTCAGGCTGGCCCTGAGCTCACTGTGTAGCTCAGGCAAGTCTCAGACTCAGCAATCTTCCTGCCTCTGCCTCCTGAGTGTTGGGATTACAGACTTGAGCCACCAAGCCCAGCTACTTTTCTATTCTTTTTATTTTTTATTTTTATTTTATTTTATTTTATTTTTTGCTTTTTGGAGACAGGGTCTCGCTTTGTAGTTCAGGCTGGCCCTGAGCTCACTATGGTGCCCAGGCAAGCCGCCGCGAACTCAGCAATCCTCCCGTCTCTGTCTCCTGAGTGCTGGGATTACAGGCATGAGCCACCACGCCCAGCATTATATGTGGTAACCGGGGATCAAACTCAGGTCCTTACAGCTTGCGAGGCAGGCGCCGGAACCACTGAGCCAACCCTCCGGCCCCTACTTCTCTATTCTTGATCTGGATGCTATTTTCAAGGATTTGTCTATTGAAATTCACAACTGGGATTTTGCTCTTTTCTGTGTATATCCTTATATAAAAAGTTTACTTAAGTTATGTTTATTGAGAGTTTTCCCAGAACTAGGAGAATGTTCAAAAATTCATGTGAAAGCACAGGAGATCCAAAATAGCCAAAGCAATCTTGAATAAAAAAGAACAAAGCTGGAGGCATTGCCATGCCTGATTCCAAGACAGAATCAGGTACGGAACTATAATAACCAACAAAGATGGAACCAGCATAAAAACAGACACAGAGATCAACAGAAGAAACAGTGTAGAGATCCCAGAGAGAAGCTGACATGTCCACAGCTAACTGGACTCTTAGCAAAGGCATCAAAATCATACATTAGAAAGAAGACAGCTTCCTTGTTGAATGGTGCTGGGGGAACTGGATACCCACATGGTAACGATGGCCACTTGACCTCTACTTTTCATCCTCAACTCAAAATGGATCAAAGTTTAAATGTAAATCCTGAAACTATGAAGCTACTATGAAAC
>PVIC010028102.1:0-23434 GCA_004025085.1 Thryonomys swinderianus
GTGGCTCACGCCAGTAATTCCAACACTTGGAAGACAGAGGCAGGACGATTGCTGTTAGGTTGAGGCTTGCCTGGGCTACACATTGAGCTCAGGGCTAGTGTGAACTACAAAGCGAGACCCTGTCTCAAAAACAAACAAAAAAACATTCCCTTTCCTCCTCTTCTGCGCAAACATATTTTAAATCCCATTGCACTGGAACCTGAACCTAGGAGTTTCTGCTACTGACATCTGCAGCTCTTTTACGGAGCTAGGATCTTGCTAAGTATCCCAGGAAGTACACAAACTTCTGATGGGATTATGGACAAACATCACCACATCCAGCCACATATGAATTAAAAAAGAATCAAAGTTAGCCAGGCAGTATAGATTGGGCTGCAGCCCAGGTGGCCCAGCTTCCAAGCTTCTTTTTTTTTGTGGGGAAAACCTACATCACCAGCACCAACCTACATCCCCAGCCTTTTAAAAAAACATTTTGAGACAAGGTCTTGCCAAGTTACTAAATTTCCTGGGCTGGCCTCAAACTTGAGATCTTCCTGGCACAGCCTCCTAGAGTGCTGGAATTATAGGGATGAGCCATCACACCTGGCTCCAAACTCACTTTCATTTATTTTTTTGCAGTGCTGGAGATGGAACCCAGGGCCAGGGTCAAGACACCAGCCCCTGAGCTCACGTATGTAATCAGGATAGGAAACTGGGTCCTAGTTCTGCCCGAAAGTCTGTGTGCTGTGTCCCAAGGAGGTTCCTGCTGGGCTCTGGCACGGGGCATACCCCGGCGTCTCCCAGACTTACAGGGTAACAGGAGATGGGCACTCACCAGGCTAGATGTGCTGGACAGCGGCCCTGAGGGGCTCTTCTGCGGGGAGCTGTCGAGGTCAGACCCAAGGCTCAGCTTCTCCACGGAAATGTCCCTGCACACAGGAAGAAGGCTGGTGTGAGAGCCAGGCCCGGAGCTGGGTGGGCAGGGCGGTAGGCTTCCCCTCCTTACCCCGAAGGTCGGGCCTCAGGTCCTGGCGAAGCACCTGGGCTGAAGGTGCCCGTGGCTGTGGCATTAGGGATGAGCCTTCGCAGCAGCCGCACCCATGTGGCCACGTCAATGTTCATCTGCCTAGCACGCTGGAATGCTTTCCCTAGGAGCAGGGCAGGGGTTACTCCATGCCACTTTGGGACCCCACCTCTCCCCACCTGCCCCCCCCCTCACCTTGCTGTTTAGAGAAGATTTTCTTCTGCCGCTGGAGTCGGGGGATCCTCTCAATGACAGGGTTGCGGAAGGTGACCTGGGTGAGGGGCCTAGAGATGAGGACCCAGTACACCAGAAGAGCAGGCAGAGCCCTCAGAAGTGGAGCTGCATGCAGCCCTGAGCTCTGCGCCCACAGTGATGGCCTGGAGCAAGAGAGGCCTAGTGCAGGCCGGGGATTTAGCTCAGCAGTTCTGGTGTCTGCCAAGTGCAAGGTCGCAAATTTGATCCCGGGTACCATATACCACAATGCCAGGCGTGGTGGCTCATGCCTGTAATCCCAGCATTTGAGAATCAGAGGCAGGAGGACTGCTGTGAGTTCAAGGCTTGCCCGGGTTACATAGTGAATTCAGAGTCAGAGAGAATTACAAAGTGAAACCCTATCTCAAAAAAAAAAAAAAAAAACACCCCCCCCCCCAGCCAAACCAAAGAAACTACAAGAAAGGAAAAAGCTCCTATTCCCCAAAAACAGAAAGAGAGAGAGAAAAGACACCCAGCAGATTACTAATAATAGGCCTTCAAGGTGGGTTCACTGATGCTCTCAGGCACTTTTTCTCCCAATATTGGGGAGTGAATTCAGACCCTTCACACTGAACTCCATCCCCAGCCCTTATTTTATTTTTTATTTTTTTTAGTTTTTTTTTTGTTTGTTTGTTTGTTTTGAGACAGGGTCTCACTTTGTAGCTCAGGCTGGCCCTGAGCGCACTATGTAGCCCAGGCAAGCGTCGAACTCAGCAATCCTCCTGCCTCTGCCTCCCGAGTGCTGGGATTACAAGTGTGAGCCACCACGCCCAGCACTGTATGTGGTTACTGGGGATCAAACTCAGGACCCTGTGCTTGCGAGGCAGGCGCTGGAACCCCTGAGCTGAAATCTCCGGCCCCTAGGTTTTGTTTTGTTTTTTTTGAGGCAAGATCTCACTTTTTAGTTCAGGGTGGTCCTGAGTTCACTATGGAGTCCAGGCAAGCCTCAAACTCACAGCGATACTCCTGCCCCTGCCTCCTGAGTGCTGGGATTACAGGCCTGAGCCATCAAGTCCGCTGGCACTGTGGTATGTAGTACGAGGGATCAGGGGTTGAACTGGGGACCTTGTGCTTGCTAGGTAGACGCCTAGCCCCACCTTTTTATTTCAAACCAGGGTCTCACTGGGTTCCCCAGGTGGCACTTGAACCTGCAACCCTCCTGCCTCAGCCTCCCAGAGGGCTAGGATTATAGGCTTGTGCCACCTTGCACAGCTCTTTTCTAAAAATAAAATCACAAGGCCAGGGATTTAGTTCATTGGCTCCAGCACCTGTCTCACAAGTGCAAACTCATGAGTCTGATTCCCAGTACCCAGGGCTGGGGATGTAGCCTAGTGGTACCACTGCCTGCCTGGCAAGTGCAAGGTTCTGAGTTTGATCCCCGGTTCCACCAAAAAAAAAAAAAAAGCCCATTACTCCCCCCACCAAAAAAAGAAAGATCAAACAATAAATTAATAAATAAGATTAGATATAGCTTAAGGACAGGCGGACATTCTGAGACCTGTGCTGCCAGGTCAGAGGTGGCCCCGGGGTGCAGCCCTGCCTGGGCACAGCAGGACGGTTCCGGGCCTCTAGCAGGCCAGCCACAGCTCCTGCTATCACCTCTGCCACGATCTTAACCAAGTGAGCGCGCTTTCTGCTGAGCTCAGGGCCTCTGTGAAGCACGCGTGCAGCCATACCTCGGCCAGCAGGCAGCCCTGTGGCTCCATGTCCAGCTGCACCTCATGCCGCTCATTGTCCAGGAAATCCTCCAGCTTGAGGAACTTGAGGGCACACAGGCCCCGCTGGTCCCGCCAGAACACAGCCAGCTCCAGCTCCCGGGCCTGGGGTGGAGACAAAGCGGGTTGCCACCCCGACACGGGAGCCACCACCTCCTCCTGGGTCCTGCCGCACCAGGTAGCTCACCCGCTCCAGCTCTAATGTGAAGCTTTGGTCCCATGTGCTGGGGCCACACGGTTTCCAGGACGTCTGTCCCACCACAGTGTTATCCAGCTTCAGCACAGTGCTGACCTCACCTGCAAGGAGAGAGGCGGTCAAGAAACTGTGGGGCCAAAGCAGTCACAGAGGCGATACCTGTCATCCTATCACTCACTCTGGAGGCTGAAGCAGGAGGATCTTGAGTTTCAGCCCACCCCGGGTAACTCAGAAACACAGTCAGATCATCTTAAAATGAAAAACTACAAAAGGCTGGCGATGCAGCTCAGTGTGAAGGCCCTGGATTCAATCCCCAGTACTGAGAAAAAGAAAAAAGAATTGCTAGATCATATTGGCTCACTAATTTTTTTTCAATTTATTTACTTACCTGCAGCACTGGGAGTAGAACCCAAGGCCTTGTAGATGCCAGGCAAGTGCTCTACCACTGAGCTGCATCTCTGCCCTATAGTTCAGGTTTCTGAGGAGCTGCCATCCTGGCTTCCATGGGAAATGCTTCTGCATTCCCACCAGCAAAGGTTCTAATTTCTCCATATTTTCACCAACAATTTCTGTTTCTTGTGGTTTCTGTTTTGATAATTACCATCCTACTGGCTTTTTTTTTTTTTTTGATTTTCAGAGACAGGACCTAGCTAAGTAGCCCAGGGTAGTCTTGAACTCGTAGCAATCCTCCCGCCTCAGCCTCCCGAGTGCTAGAATTACAGGTGTGTCCCATCATGCCCAGCCCTTCATGGCTGTTTTGCTAACAATCACCCTAACAGCTTTTAAACATGTTATGAAAGTGAGACCGGGACCTCCACCTGCTCCCACCCACGGGCTCACAGCACCCTCTCACTTGTGTTCTCGGCTTCTGCTTTGAGGCTACTTCGGCCACTGAGGCTTCCACTTCGGCTGTAAAGGCCCCGGCCTGGGCGGCTTAGGAAGGGGGTGCGGCTGTCGGGGGTCCCAGGAGTCCCCGAGGGTGAGGGGTTCCAGGGGATGTTCTCCGGGAGGTCTCTGCAGCCCACCACACGTACCTCCAGAGTCCCTGCAGGAAGGGTGGGCTCATAGGAGACAGAGCACGTCAGGGGTCAGGGGTCAGGGTCGGGGAGGGGCTGAGGTGAAGGGCCACACTCTGGAACACACCATCACCTAAGAGGGGGCCAATAGGGATGGCCAGGGCTGGGTGTGACACTGTAATCCCAGCACTCACAGAACAATTCTGAATTCCAGCCCATCCTGGGCAACTAGGTGACTTAGCAGGACCCTGTCTCAAAATAAATGAAAAGGGACTGGGACACAGCTCAGTGCAGAGGCTGTAGGTTCAATTCCCAGTACTGCAAAAAATAAAACAGGACCAGCGATTTAGCTCAGTGGTTCCAGCGCCTGCCTGGCAAACACAAGGTCCCTGGTTCCATCCCGGTAACCACATACAACAACACTGGGCGTTGTGACTCACGCCCGCCAGCAATCAGTACCACATACCACAGTGCTGTGTGTGGTGGCTTATGCCTGTAATCTCAGCCCTCAGGAGGCAGAGGCAGGAGGATTGCTGAGTTTGAGGCTTGCCTGGGCTACATTGTGAGCTCAGGGCCAGTCTGAACTACAAAGTGAGACCCTGTCTCAAAAAAAAAAAACAAAAACAAATGGTAGCCAGGTGTGGCAGGGGTCTAAAGCAAGAACAGGCCTGGCTGGGAGACCGGGAAGCATGGTCTGGGAAGCACTGTATACTGGGGCTTGGGACAGAAGAGTGACTCAGGGCAGAAACTCAATTCTGGTGTGGTGACAGCCTGTAATAACATCACTTGGGAGCCTGAGACAGGAAGATCCCCGAGTTTGAAACCATGTTTCAAATTAAAAAGAAAAGAGAATGAAAGAGAGACAGACAGAGGGAAAGGGAGGGAGAGAGGTAAAGAGAGAAAAGGGGGCCGGGGCCAGGCAAGGAGGAATACAGTAGAATTCAAGTCTGGGTAATATCTGGTGGCTCGGCTGATGGGGCTGGTGGGGCGCCCACCTGTGAGTGGCGCGGGCTTGGACAGCGTGCTGTAATGGGCGGCTGGGAAGGGCCCACTCAGCAGCGCGCTGAAGGCGGCTGAGGAGGCCGCGGCCAGCTCTTCACGCAGCAACCGCCCCTTCGGGTGGTCAGCAGGCAGCTCCCCCAGCCTGCGCTCCAGTGCTTCACGCAGCAGCCCCAGCTTCTGGTTGGACTCGGTCAGCTTCTCCTGGGCCTGCAGTGGCATGGCACAGGGTGTAGCAGGCCAAGCAAGCTGGGTCCGCGGTGGCACCCGCATCCTACCCCCAAACCCAAAGCTCCTACTGACCTGGCCCTGCCCCTCCCTCCTCCACAGCCCACCCCTCACCCTGGCCCACGGGCCGGTGTCCAAACCCAGACTCGGCTCCTTCCTTGGCTGAAGGCCATTCAGGGTCCAGGCCACAGCCCCTTACGCAAACTAGTTCCTCACCGAGGCCCTGCCCCTGGGGAAATCCCCGCCCCTTACTAAGACACTGCCCTACTAAAGCCTGGGCCCCCACTGTTGGTCCAAACAAGTGGAAGCTCCGCCCCTCCTGGTAGAGCCCCCACCCCCTTACCTCACTGACTGCCTTCCGGTCTGGGGCCTTGGCCGCACTGAGCAGGCGCAGCACGTTCTTGGCACCCTCAGCCACGGCGTGCTCCACTCGGAAGTGATGCCGAAGCTCCTCAATGCGCAGCTCCACTGCTCCCAGGTCTGGACCCCCTGCGGGCAGGATGCTGGCCAGTGAGACCAGCCGAGCAGCAGAAAGACCACCACCAAGATGGGTCGATGTCTCCCCGTGTCTCCCCCGGTGGGCAGTAACGGTGACAGGGCCACATCCCACCCTGATACCATCACTCTTTTGTCCAAAGGCCAGTGCTTACAAGGGTGGTCCTAGGGACAGTTATGCAGGGACCATCATGATGATGACACACAGGCACACTGTCTACCCTGTGGACTGCAATGGGCCCTCTTCAATCCCAGCATAAGTACAGGGCACCATGTGACCCACCTGGACAGTTACCTATGACCTAATTCAGTCCTGACACCAGCACCTGCCACTGCTGGGGCAGGGACACAAACCACATTGTCCTAGTAATTCCCTACTGAAGAGTCACCACCTGCTATCACACCCTAGCCAGGCAAAGGGACAGCCACTATGCACACTGCCACCCAGATGGATGGCCCTCGAGCCATGGGGGCAGTGGAAGAGGCCAAGTGTCTATGCGTCTTCCAACTCCGCTGTGCAAGTGCTAGCCCTCCATGGGACACCCATTTGGGGGTGGGGTTTAGTGCTTGGGAGGGGTTAGGGTTAGAGGCATGGAATGGATTCCATTATAAGAAGAGATACCATTCTGAGTATAGGGCTGCACTTGAGACCTTGTCTTAAAAAGAAAGAGAAGGAGGGCCAGAGATTTAGCTCAGTTGTCCTAGCACCTGCCTAGCAAATGCAAGGTCCTGAATTCAATCCCTGGTAACCATATACAACAATATCGGGCATGGTGACTCACACCCACCTGCAATCAGTACCACACACCTCAGTACTAGGCATAGTGGCTCACACCTCTAATCTCAAAGTGAGACCCTGTCGAGAGAGAGAGAGAGAGAGAGAGAGAGAGAGAGAGAGAGAGAGCGCACACCAGGACCACCTTAAAAAAGAAGAAACACCAGAGAGCTTGCTTTTATGCTGTCTTGACACCCTCCCTTCTCCATCAGGATATAAGAAAGGCCAGAAGACAGGCAGGAACAGAGCCTTTATCAGAACCAACATTGCTGCTCCCGATCTCAGACCTTCAGCCCCCAGGACAGGGAGAAAAGAAACTTCTATTGTTTGCTTGTGTTTGTTTGTTCTGATCCAGGAAACAATACCAGGTTTCACATTGAGCTAATTGCCACATTTTTTATTTTATTCTTTAGAAAGTTTTTTTTTTTTTTTTTTTGAGATAGGGTCTCACTTTGTAGTTCAGGCTGGCTCTGAGCTCACTATGTAGTCCAGGCAAGCCTCGAACTCAGCAATCCTCCTGTCTCTGCCTCCCGAGTGCTGGGATGACAGGCGTGATATTCTTTACTTATATAGATAGTACTAGGGAACCCAAGGCCTTACACTCAGTCCCCCTTTTTTTTTTTTTCCAATTTTGACAGAGTTTCCTTAAATTTTTAACTTACGCAGGTTCAAGTGGAATTTGTAATCTTCCTGCTTCAATCTCCCAAAGTGCTAGGATTACCCATGTGCACCATAGTAAGGGTTTTTTTATAGACTAACTCATCTATGGGTCAATTCTAATACTCAATACAATATGAATGCTGTGGAAGTGGTGATTGTACCATACTGTTTGGAAGAAATGACAAGGAAAAGAGGTCTAAACATGTTTAGGACAGACGTAGTTTTCCCATTCAATACTTTCAACATACAGCTGATTAAATCCCAACAGTCAAGGTGACATTAATACTGCCACACAACGGTAATGAGGATACAGTCGGTCCACATGCACATGCACCATGGCCCTGTGACCTGTCCAGTTGACAACTCCAATATACCCACTAGTGGGCAGCCCTGGCATTCCCCCCACCACGCGCACACGGGGACACCTGCAGGGCATGCATGGGCCCATGTGACGGAACAACTATCTGCTCCAATAGTCCACACATTGTCTCTTTCCATGAAAAACCCAGACAGCAGATATTTTCAGCTGCTGGGTATTGAAGGTGTCGAACCAGTCACACAAGAATGTGTGCCTGGGGCTGTGCACCAAAAAAACCTGACTTAAGCAGGAGGTGGGTTTGGCCCGAGGGTGACAGTTTCCTAACATCTGGCCCAGTTCAAACCCTGCGTGGGACAAAACATGCAACTGAGTTACACAGTCATAGCATCTGAGTCCTGCAAAGGGGAAGGCAGGTGAGGCTATCCAGGGCATGGGACTCACCTGGGGCCCCATCTAGCGCCGCCTGGCTCTCCAGCTGGCCGGCCTGCAGGGCCCGGTGCAGCTGCATGCGGATGATGTCGATCTTGGTCTTGCTGTCCTGTAGCATCTGCTGGGCCGTCAGCAGCAACTTCCGGTCCTGCGGCAGACATTTGTTAGTGGAGGGCCAGGGAGCTTAGGGGACTGTGGAACAGTGCTCCTGAGTGGTTACAACAGCGTGTACTCCCACAGGTCTCAGGGGCAGAGAAGTGATACAGTCTTTAGGGCTTAAATTCCAGCGCTGTCACCTAGCAGCTGTGTGACCTCAGGTAGGCCCTTTCTGGACCCTTTCTAGCCAGCCTTTGGTGCAGAGTGCTAACAGCACTGACTGTCACTAACTGAGGAATAAAAGGGTTGAGCTGTGTGCAGGGCTCAGAGTCCACTTGGCCCTAGCAGGGGCTCCCTCTGCACAGACAGCTAGAACAGCATAGGGGGCAGGTGGTGCCCAAGGTCATGTGCATCTACAACAGGTGAAGCCACAAAGACAGACTGCAGATTTGGTGCTGCACGCCTGTAATCCCACCACTCTGGGGAGATGAGGCAGAAGGATCACATTTGAGCTCAGCTGAGGCAATTTAGTGACTAGCAAGATTGTATCTCAATATAAAATTAAAAATAAAATAAAGGTCTAAGGCTGTAGCTCGGTACAAAGGCCCAAATTTTGCAAAAAGGAAGGAGATTAATGTCTTTCTTATGTCACCAAAGCATTTCATTCTTTTTTTTTTTTTTTTTTTGCTTTTTGGAGACAGGGTCTCGCTTTGTAGTTCAGGCTGGCCCTGAGCTCACTATGGTGCCCAGGCAAGCCGCCGCGAACTCAGCAATCCTCCTGTCTCGGCCTCCTGAGTGCTGGGATGACAGGTGTGAGCCACCACGCCCCAACACTATGGTATGCAGTGTTAATTGTTGGTGGGCGTGCCTCCACGCCCAGCATTATATGTGGTTACCGGGGATCGAACTCAGGTCCTTGCGCTTGCGAGGCAGGCGCCGGAACCACTGAGCTAACCCTCCGGCCCAGCATTTCATTCTTGATGATGATGCTTTTTGTCTTTTTGAGTCAGGGTCTCACTTTGTAGTTCAGGCTGGCCCTGAGCTCACTATGTAGCCCAGGTAAGCCTCAAATTCATAGCAATCCTCCTGCCTCTGCCTCCTGAGGGCTGGGATTACAGGTGTGAGCCACCACGCCCAGCATCGTGGTGTGTGGTGCCAGGGGTCAAACTTGGGACCCTGGGCTTGCAAGGCAGACACCAGGAACACTGAGCTAAATCCCCAACCATTGTTGCTTTCAATTTGTGTGCTGGGAATGGCAGCCACACTGCATGTACTAAGTGAAACTCTGGGCTACACCCCTGGCTCAAAGGTGACTGTCCTTGTTTTTGTTTTGGATTTGGTCTTTTGAGAATGAGCTGCCATAAAGCCAGCCAGTACCAGGCTTCAGCCTCTCTCAAGCGTGACCTCCCTTCCACACAAGCCGGAATATGAGGGTGTAACCTGGGCCAGCAGAGGTCAGCATCACTGTGCCTTCAGAACTGGGGGTGTGTCAGGTATGGAGGTATACCTGTCATCCTAGTCATTGGGAAGCTGAGGGAGGAGGATCACTGAGAGTTCAAAGCCAGCCTGGGGTACACAGTGAGTTCCAAGCCAGCCTGGTGTACATTGGGAGATCCTGTCACAAGCTAGACACTTTTTTGGTGGAACCCAGGGACCCAACCATACCAGTCAAAAGCTCACGACTGAGTTGTGCTCATCCCAGCTGACTTTCCTGTAAATTACCCAGACTGTGATCTTCAGTTATAGCAACAGAAAACAGACCAAGGGTTAAATAAAACCAAAAAACCCCACAAGACAATAAACTAAGGTGGGGCGGACACATGCAGTGGGTGTGAGCCAGGGCTCGAGGTGCTGCACACACACATGGGGAGCGCCCGCACTGCCCACCTTGGTGCTGCCATTGCTGTAGGTCTGGATCATGTTCTCCGCACCCTGCTTCACCTTCAGCTCGATGGCCAGCTGCTTCTCCAGGCCAGCCACGCGGCTCAGGTTGGTAGCCGAGCAGGTAGAGCTGCCCACACCTGCGGACTGGGGGACATCTGGGAGGGACAAGAGGACAAGGGGTCACCCTGGTCTGTTGGGGCGGCTGTACCCCAGGTACGGGGATCTGCTTGCCACCGAGACTGGATGTGACCTGCTGGGGAAAGGAAGCTGGGACCAGGACACAGGCAAATGGGGACAGCAGGGCCCAGGATGTGGGCCACCTTGGCACTCGTGGGAAAGCCCTGCAAAGGGACACCTCCTACAAGACCCAGCGTGGACCTGAGCAGGTAAACATCCACACATGCGCATCTGTGGAGTTCAGTGTAAACACCCACACTTCTTACATGGCTAGGGTGAATGTGTGACCCTCAGTGTCCGTGTGCCTGAGGTGCTAGGTGTGAGAATAACACTGTGAGACCAGTGTCGAGGGGACTGTCTACGGTTCAGCAGTTGCACAACTGAGTTCCGATCTCCCAGAGTCAGTGACACCGTGCTGGAGACTCTGGGTGGCAATGCAGCCAGGCATGGGGCTTGTGAGCCTCTGCACAGGGTGACTGTACAAGACCTCAGTGTTGGCTGGTTCTGTCCCTGGGGGTGATGTGATGGCACTGGGCTGCAGGGGCTGGCTGCCAATAGACCTGTGCCCAGCCGTAAGGAGGGTGGATGTGTCCACTCTACGTGAGTTGCTGGGCGCCATGAGTGTGCTAGTACGGGGTGGCAGACTCTGTAATCCCAAAACTCAGGAGGAAGGTCATGAGTTTGAGCTCATTTTGGGCCACATGGTGAGTTCAAAACCAGCCCAGATGACTGAGATCTTGTCTCAACATACAGTAACAGGGCCAGACGTGGTAGCACACTCCTGTCATCCCAGCACTTGGGAGGCAGAGGCAGGAGGACTGCTGAGTTCAAGGCTTGCCTGGGCTACACAGTGAGTTCAGGGCCAACCTGAACTATAAAGCGAGATTGGTCTCAAAAAAAAAAAAAAAGAAGAAAATACTGCATTAGGGCCAGGGATTTAACTCAGTGGTTCCAACATCTGCCTTGCAAGTGCAAGGTCCCAAATTCAATCCCTAGTACCACATATCACAATGCTGGGCATGGTGGCTCACGCCTGTAATCCCAGCCCTTGGGAGGCAGAGGCAGGATTGCTGTGAGTTCAAGGCTTGCCTGAGCTACACAGTGAGCTCAGGGCCAGCTTGAACCACAAAGTAAGAGACCCTGTTTCAAAAATAAATTTAAAAAAAATTTTAAAATACAGCAACAACAACAATGATAAAAGACAAAACCAGTCTGGGAAACTTAATGCAAACTGTCTCAAAATATTTTAAAAAGGAGTGGGGATGTAGTTCATTGCAAGGGGCCTGTTCAATCCCTGGTACTAAAAAATAAATTGTGAAGTGTATTTGTGTATCATGGGGGTGTTGGGTGTGACTGCATGGGATTCTGGGCTATGAACATAACTGTATACACCTTTGGGTGTTAGCGTGGCTGTCACGCTAACACCCAAATTTGGTGTCCAAATTTCCAACACTTATGTGTACTTGGGTGTCATGCAGGAACTGGTATAGCTCTGGAGCTCTGTGCCTTCCTGTGACAGTGTGTGTGTCTTTATGCATCTGTCTGGCTGTTGGTGTGACTGTAACTTCGGGACATTTGTGTGGCAGTGTGTCACTCCGTTATGGCCCAGGTGTCAGTGAGGCTATGTGTTAGGCATTATGTCTCAGGGTTATGTTTGTAATGGTGCGCAAGCCTCGGGGGCTGTGCACTGACATGACTATGTGACTTGGTATCGGGATGACAGTGATAGCTGTATAGATGTTACTGGTCTTGTCCTGAGGTTACCAGTGGCAGTGTGTCACCTGCATGGTGTCAGGTGTTAGTGTGGCTGTGACCATGTGTGAGCCTGGGTGTCAGGGGCAAGTCCTGCCACACGGTGTCTATCTTCGGGCAGTGTCCCCAGGGTGTCCCCCTGGCGTGTCCCCAGGCTCACCCTGGCCAGCAGTGGGCTCAGGAAGCACCACGTGCGCGTGCAGCTCCTGCAGCTGGCGGTGCAGCAGGTCCAGGCGGCGGGCAGAGCCACGCAGCAGCAGCTCCACAGGGCCCCGGCCCCGGCCCAGGTCAGTGGCTGCGCGCCGTAGGTTCTCCGCGCCCTCCTTCAGCTTCAGCTCCTTGCGAATCTCACGCCGCAGCCGCTCCCGCTCCAACTCCAGCTGCTGCTGGACGCCAGGCGCTGCCAGATCTGCACCCGCCAGGCCCAGGTGCTCCAGCAGGGACCAGGGCTCGCTCTGCAGGGTGACAGGCTGGTCAGGCCAGAGCCTGCTCCTCCCCTCTGGCCCCCTAAATGGAGAGGTAAGACGGGCCCTGTTCTGCTCTGATTCCTCCACATGGAGATGTCAAAGGACAGGATACAGCTAAAAGCAGGGGCCCTAAAGCCCAGCCCCATCTCCCCCTCTGGCCCCAACACCAAGGGTTCTGAGGGACAATTCCTTCTCACATCTGCTGGCACCCAAACTAGCAGGTCCTGGGGACAGACCCTACCTTCCCTCTGTTCTACCCCACAGTAGGAGTTGTTTTCTGTACTGACAATCAATCCCAAGGCCTTTGAGTTAAGTCCCCAGCCTTTTATTTTATCTTATCTACTTCTGGGGACACAGACCCACCATGTAGCCCAAGGTGACCCGAACTCATGGCAAACCTCCTACCTCAGCTGTGTGCCATCACACCCAGGCCCCAGCCTTTTAAATTTTATTTTGAGACAGATTCTCATTAAATCACCAGGTTGCCCAGGGGGGCTTGAAGTTTTCATCCTCTTGCCTCAGGCTCTCACAGTGCAGGGTTCCAGACCCGCACCAGCACACTCAGCTAACCTAGGAGGTCGTGAAGTAAAGGTCCCTCTTTCTTCCCTCTGCTGTACCCCTCAAACAGAAGGGGCCAGGGATAGGCCCTGTCTTCTCTTTACTGTGTCCCCAAAGTAGGAGGTCCCAAGAGCAGGCACTCTATTCCCTCTTACCTTTAAAAAGTTTGGGACCCCAAAGAACAGAGGCCTGTTTCCTTCTCTGTCTCCCCAACCTGGGAGCCTGAAAGGGCCCCAGATATTTTCACTCTCCACCCAGGTAACTGACGCCAGTGCCCCATCTTCTCTGCTCAGTTCCTGAACCAGAGATATCTAGGTCAGGGCATCTTGCTTGTGCCTCGGGGGTCACCCTCTGCCCACCCGTGGGGACCCAGACCCCACCTCCAGCTCCTGCTCCGAAGGGGGATCTGCCTCCGCCATCCTGGGTCCCTGCTGAGGGCCCGCCCTCTTCCTGGACCTCAGCCCTGCCAGGGCCTCTGGGCTGCCACTTCCTCTTTACTGCCAACTCCCAGCACTCCCTGCGCCCAGCGGGCCAGCTCAGGGGCATGAAGGGTTCCAACCCTGGCCAGGTGGTTGTCCTTCTCCCTCTGGAGCACCCTGGGGACAGCCATCCTCCTGTCCCCAGGAGCTGACAGGGAGTACAGGCCCATGGTGAGAGTGGTAAGCAGGCTCCATCTGGGTATATGAGCTGCAGGGAGTGGCTTCACACGTGCCCCCTTTCACACAGCTACCAGTGTGCATGGACGTTAGTGAGCACATTTCCCCACCTGCAGGTCCGTGCCAGAACACGGGCTCACACACATACACATTGACGTGTTCACACATGCCTGAACACACACTCATATGCAAACACTGGCAAGTGCTCTTGTCTGTCACTCTAGAACTTGTACAGTGCACACCTACCTGCCCGAGTGCACATGGCACGCTTATACACGTGTGCACACTTGCCCACACCAGGCCCACACTCCATGAGCCTCCAGCCCCACAGCTACCTGAACACATCCCCACAGCCGGGCCCTCCTCCTGACCCATCCCCAGCTTCCTCTCTTGGCCAGAACAGCCAGTTCTGCAGAGGCCAGGCCCCCTTCCTGCAGGCGGCAGTCTGACTTCCTGCTTCCTCTCGTCCAGACCGCCAGGCTGCGACCACAGCCTAAGCGGCCAGCCAGCCCAGCAACAGCCCCTCACACACTGAGCTGATGGCACTGGGGGTGGGGACAAGAACACTCCCCAAACAGCACGCAAACCACCTGCCAAACACACACTAGAAGTCAACCGTTAATGTTACAGGGTAGGGCACGGCTCAGAGGTAGAGTGCTCGCCCAGCCTGTGCAAGGCCAGGGCTCCAGCCCAGCACACAAAGAATAACAATGACAACTACTGCCAACCTCCCCCAGGTCACAGCACACGGGCACTCACATCAACCCATTTCCCACGTGACAAGGGCCAGGCTAACGTGGCTCGCTGGTAGGGTGCTTGCCCAGCATACACAAGGCCCAGGTCAGCACCAGAAGGAGGAAAAAAAAAAGATGAAACTAAGACCTGAAGTGGTGACATAACTTGCCCCAAGTCCCACAGCCTGCAGGAGGTGGGGCCAGGATTTAAAACTAGAGTGCTCAAACCAGGCGTGGTAGGGCACACCTACCATCCCACTAGGTGCTATTATAGGAAGCTGAGGCAAGAGGATCACAAGTTAAGCCCTACCCTGATGGATACAGGGAGACTCTGTCTCAAAATAAAAATTATTTTAAAATGCCGGGGGATGTAGCTCTGTGTGAATTCCCTGGGTTCGACTGCCAGTGGCACGCACATAAAAAAGCACCTTGAGAATCTCCACCCAGGCTGAGAAGATCCTCTTGTGTTCCCGTCTGACCTCCCGAGCAGCTGTCCCTGGCATGGGCCCCAGGGCCACTTCCCGTAACTCCACCATTCCCTCAGCACCCTTCACCAAACACCTGAGCAGCCATCACTCCTCTCCCCACTTTATTTGTGAAGAAAAAAAACAGGCTCAGAAAAGTGACACAAGTCCTCCACGGGTGCAGATTTTGCCCCAAGCACTGAGAGCAGCTGGCCCATCAGGGGGTACAGAGGTCTATTAACACTGAGCCCACGGATGATGCCCGGGGCGGCCCCAGCCAGAGAGAGAAATCCAGCCCCATCTGGGCTACATGAATGCTGGCAGGTGCTGGGTTGGCCCTGGGATTACACATGGACCAGAGACTGTGTACGAGAGGTGTCACAGGATCCCTGCCTTCCATCTCAGAGAGCAGAGGGAGCTGGCTGGGGACACACAGAAAGTGCCATCCCTGGAGTCGAAACAACCAAGGTTCACTTAATCACACTCTGGCCATGCAGGCTGGCCCATCACCTCACCGCCAGCCCCACCCTGTCCCAGGACAGGCAGAGCCCAAACAGAGCCAGGAGTGAGGCCAGCTCAAATAGGGAGAGCACAGGAGGCAGGATGACCTCTGCCCACTCCAGCTCCTCAGCAGAGGAGGCGCAGAATGTGAAAAGCAAGGAGGGAGGCTGGGCCTCCTGGGTCCTCCTCCCTTGGTTGACTCACTTCTGCCCAAGGAAAAGAGGTCACCAGAGGGCCAGCAGGGCAAACTTAGGAATTGGACCCGGAATAGCCATGAAGAATCCCTGCACCCTCACCCCACACCATGGATCAGAGGACATCAGATCCTGCCCATCCCCAGGAAACCCTCTTCCCAAGGTGGCCTGTTTTTGACCTAGAGCCCCGTGTCTCGAGATATCAGAGCCATAGGTGTTTCCAGAGCAGGGACAGGATGTCCGTTCACAGGACACAGAATAGACACATTGGACAGAGGGACAGGGCAGCAAGCCCAAGCAACCACAAGGAAAGGATCACCAAGAATGGGGAAAGAGCGGACAGGAGATGGGAAGGGGATCGGGCACAGGTCCAGCCTCATTCCAGGGATTGCAGCCTCCACGGGGGCAGGTGTGGTTCACGCCAAGCACATGCAGGCGCCCGGGGTCCCACACAGCTGTCCCAGGCTGTGGGTAGAGGCAAGGACCCTGGCCCATCCCATCCCCAAGGTCTGACCTTGTGTGATCGGCAACACCAGATACGCCCAGCTCCTCCACAAGGCTGACAGGCCATCAGCGGGACTGGGGACAGGGACACGGAAGACACAGAGGGGATGGGACAGGTGTGGAAGGAGACAAGAACACAGTTACACAGCAACCACGGGACAATAGACCAGATGGAAAGATGCTAACTCTGGAGGTACCAGCCCCACGCATCTCAGTCTGGATCAAGGACCCAAAGGGGGTGGAAGGCTTCTCTGGTCTACTCTGCACAGGTGGCAAAGTGATGCCCCCAAGTGACACAGGGTGAGCCACAGGTGGGGCAGAGGGTAGACCAGACCTGCCACCCCAGCGTGCAGGCAGGATTCCAGGGACAGGAAAGAGCATCACTGCCCTGCTGACCGGGACAGTCCGCACCTGGAAGCAAGTGCCACCTGGCAGTCTCTGCAGCTGGAAGGGCGGGCGCGGGGGATGGGGGTGTCCTCGGTTCCGGAGCCTAATGAGGTGACTTGGGCGCTTCCGCCAACAGGTGCCTATCTGGGAGGCGTCGGCCCGCGGGCGGGATGGCGGATGGCGCGCGGGGCATCGGGCCAAGTGAAGCTGGGGCGCATGAAGGGGACGCCAGGGTCCTGGGAAGCACAACGGCTGCGCCCCGGAGGCTCCCTGAACCCCGACTCTCGGGCTGGGATGCGCGGGCCGTGTGGGGCCGCCTTCTCTCCCCGCCCCCGCCCTCGGTCCCGTCGCGTCGCCGTTGCTGCGGAGAGGACGCAGGTGCGCCTACCTGCACGGTGTCGCTGGCCATGTCCGCGCCACGCCCGCCGGGGTCCCGCGCAGGGGGCGGCGAGCACGCGTGCGCGGACGGACGGGGACGACGGGCGCACGGGCGGGGCGGGCGGCGACCCCCGCGACCCGGGCGACCCCGCGACGCTCGGCGCGGCGGCTCCGGCCTGCTCGCTCCGCCCCGCCCGGCCAGCCGCGTCCGCGCCGCGCCCTCCGGACCAGCAGCCGCCGGCGGTCACGTGAGCGCGAGGTCGGCGCCCGGGGAGGGGGCGGGGCCGAGGCGGGGCTCCCGGCGGCCCCCGGGGCTGCAGGGTCCTGCCCGCAGGGTCTCCGCCCCGCCCTGCCCGCGCAGCGCGTCCAGCTCCTAGCCGGGCAACCCACGAAAGATGAGCCAGCCGGAGCCAGGATGCAGGGGCCTGTGGTCTTCGGGATCCGTCAGAAACCAGAGCAGCGGGGTATGGTGGCACTTGCCCGTCATCCCAGCATTGAGGAGGCTGAGGCAGGAGGATTGCGGTGAGTTGGAGGCCAGCATGGGCTATAAGTGAGACCCTCTCTCAGAAAACAAAACGAACAAAAAAGGACAAAGCAAAGCAGGAATCCATCCCCTCTGCCTAACATGCAAGCTCAGGCCACTTGGACACCCCACCACCACCACCACCTCTGTGGAATCAAAGCCTCCTTCATGGCTGGGTACAAGCTCTGGGCAGACCTGAGTTTTCATCCCAGCCGCTATCTCTGAGGGGAGCACCAAGCTCCTAAGACCTCAGTGAATAGGAAGGTTTACCTGCTTCTCCGGTGGGGTAAAATTAAATGAGACTGGACATGTGAAATGCTGAAAACACAATGAACCTCCATGTTAGCAGCTGTCACTGTGAGTGTGATTGTCATTGTCATTACTATTCCTAAAAAGAGCTAGAGCTGGGCACTCGCCTGTACCCCAGCATTTGAGAGGCTGAGGCAGGAAGATTAACTCGAGTGTGAGGCCACCTGGGCCACACAATGAGTTTGAGGCCAGCCTGGACTACTTAGCGAAACCGTGTCTTTAAAAAAAAAAAAGGAGGGGCCGGCCGTGGTGGCTCACGTCTGTAATCCCAGCACTTGGGAGGCAGAGGCAGGAGGATTGTTGTGAGTTCAAGGCTAGCCCGGTCTATATAGTGAGTTGAGGGGCCAGCCTAAACTACAAAGTAATACCTTGTCTCAGGAATTTTAAAAAAAGGAGGGAGTTTGAACCCCAAACAGCCTCCGACCTGTTCATGGATCCCTGAGTTGATGAGAGTCAGATCCACCCTCAACAGTGAAATGGGTCCCCGCCTCTTTTTGCAGACTCCTGTATACAGTCGATGCTCCATACGTGCAGACTAGTGTGCTAGCCCATGTGCCTATTTCTGCAGAATGTTTCTGGGCATCCAGAGTCCTTGGAACACAGAGCTTGGTCTGTGGGTGCTGCTCGAGGAGGGAACCAAGTTGGGGCCTCTGGGGCCTCACTGGCAGCCGCCGGAATCCAGGTGCTGCTGTGCTGCGCGATTTCTGTTGTTCTAGAGACCAAGCTGCAGCCCTTTCCCTGGGGAATTTTTAACAGTCAAAAAAAGAGGAGGAGGAGAATGCCAGCAGTCTAATCCACTGGCCTCTTACCTTTCTGCACCCCTCGCGGCCTTACCCTCTCCCCCTATGGCATATTTACCCAGGCACAGCTCAAGGGACCAAGAGAACCTGAGCCATAGAGCATTCCTCCTCTGCCTAGAATCCTACAAGGCCCCGTCTCACTCAGAAAAAAAGCCCCATTTCTCACTGGGGATAGTTGCACACACCTGACAACCCAGCACCAGGGGGCTGAGGCAGGAGGATCACTGTGAGGTCAAGGCCAGCATGGGCTACGTAGTAATATCATGTCAGAAAAAAAAAAAATCCCCAAAGTTCCTCACCCTGATAATCAAGCCAGGATATCTGTAGTCCTTCCCCTGGCAGACACAGCTTCATCTCCCTCTGTAAGTGTCCAGATCACTCTTTCTTTTGTTGGAGGGAGGGGTTATTTTGACTTGTTGTTGTTGTTGAGACAGGGTCTCGCTGTGTTCAGGCTGGCCCTGAGCTCACCGTGTAGCCCAGGCAAGCCTCGAACTCAGCAATCCTCCTGCCTCCGCCTCCTGAGTGTTGTCACTTTTTTGAGACAGGATCTCACTGTGTAGTTCAGGCTGGTTTTGAACTCACTGTGGAGCCTTTTGAACTCCCAGCGATCTTTTTGCTTCAGCCTCCCAAGTGCTGGGATGACAGCTCTGCACTGCCAAGCCCAGCCTAACCCACCCAGTCTACAGATGGAAAACCCACAATGGAAAGAAGTCTCCTGAGAGCCCAGGCGGGCCTGGCAGAAGGCACCCTTGCCAACATAGATCCAGGCTGCCTCCCCGGATGCCGTGGGGGAACCCTGCCAGAACCTGGCTCCAACCTTCCAGCAATTTACTCAGTAAGTGTTTAGAGATATCCACAGGGGACTCTGGTGGTGCTGGAAACAGAGTTGCACTCTGGACCTCCATGGGGAGACAAAGGACCTACTGTACAATCATGATAACTGTTCCGGTGCTTCCTGGGCCCCTCTAATGCCCGCGGAGGCCTTGCCTGCCTTTCTCTTCTGGAGAGCCTGCTTCTGCCTTCCCAGCAGTCTTACAGGCACTCCTTACCTGTCACCTGCTCCCGCCATATTCCTCACCCCAATGGAACGGCACTGCGCTGGGCTCTCGTTTTCAATCTCTCCCCTCTACAACCCCAGGGCCTTGGCTGCAGTTTGGTCAGGACCATCTTCCATCGCGCTGCCCCAGTGCTGGCTGCAATGCTTATTTAGACCTCCGTTTATACATTAGCTCTTCTAGCAGGGCGTCATGTGTCATGCGTGCCGTCACAGCACTCCGGGAGGCTGAGGCAGAGAGATTGCAAGTTCAAGTACAGCCTGGACAGTTTAATGACTTAGCAAGACACTGGTGAAAATACAGAATGAAAAGGGCTGGGTGAGAAGGACCAAAAGTCAACCTCCAGTCCACCCCCCACCAAAAAAGTATTACAGGCAGCTGAGAGGAACACAGGCATCTGGTAGAAAGAATGGTGGGGGGAAGAGGGCCCAAGATGGTGAGGAAAACAGGCCCAGTCCAGGGATAGGAAAGTCCCCTCTCTGGCCTCCTACCTGTCTCCTTTGGCCACATGGCTCTCCTGGCTGCTCCCAAACACGTGGACCCTGTGGTGACCTCAGGTTTGCACTAGCTGTTCCCTCTGCCTGCAGTGATTTCCCTCATGCCAGGTGTGGTGGCTCATGCCTGTTGTGCCAGCCTTTAAGGCTGAAACAGGAGGATCCCTGTAAGTCTGAGTCACCCTGGGCTATAAAAAGAGTTCAAGGGCAGCCTTCTTCACTTCTTGGCATTCTGGGTTCCTCTCATTTCTATCTTCTTCACTTCTTGGCATTCTGGGTTCCTCTCATTTCTATCTTTATGCAGTTGTTGCTTTACAGAGAAACCTCCCGAGTGCAGCCCTACCCAAAATTCCCATCCCAGTTCTTCCAGGCCCTCCCCCCTGACGTATCTGCCTGGCTTTTTCTCAGAGATGGATGGAAACCTAGGCCTTTCTTGTTCCAGGCAAGCTCCATCTCTGCACTGTATCACCAGCCCTGCTTCTTTGTAAATTTATGTTTCATTTTGTTTCTTTGAGACAATCTTACTACTTAGCTCAGCTTGGCTTCCAGCTTGTCTTGATCCTCCTGCCTCAGCCTCTCCAGTGCTCGGGTTGCAAACGTGGAACATGTACAGCACTTGGCTGGTGTGGTTGGAAGCCTGGGTACATCAGCACTGTTGCCTCTGCCTCCTAGTGCTGGGACTAGAGGCATGAGCCACCATGCCCGCCGTGGTAGTGTTACTGATCTGGTGGGCATGAGTCACCACCCCAGTATTGTCCTATTTGGTTACGGGGGATTGAACCAGGGACACTGCACTTGCTAGGCAGGCACCAGAACCACTAAGCTAAATCTCTGGCCCCTCTTTTAGTTTGTTTTTTGGTTTTTTTTTTTGAGACAGGGTCTCGCTTTTGTAGTTCTGGCTGGCTCTGAGCTCACTATGTAGCCTGGGCAAGCTTCGAACTCAGCAATCCTCCTGTCTCTGCCTCCTGAGTGCTGGGATTACAGTTGTGTGCTGTCATACCCACACACAACCCCCAGCCCTTTCGTTAAAATTTTGAGACAGGGGGCCGGAGGGTTAGCTCAGTGATTCTAGCGCCTGCCTCGCAAGCGCAAGGTCCTGAGTTCGATCCCCAGAAACCACATACAATGCTGGGTGTGGAGACTCACGCCCACCAGCCATCAATACCACATACCACAGTGCCAGGCATGTGGCTCACACCTGTCATCCCAGCACTCGGGAGGCAGAGATAGGAGGATTGCTGAGTTGGAAGCTTGCCTAGGCTGCATAGTGAGCTCAGAGCCAGCCCGAACTACAAAGTGAGACGCTGTCTCCAAAAAAAAAATTTTTTTTTGGAGACAGGGTCTCCATAAATCACTAAATTGCCCAGGCTGGGCTCTAATTGTGACCCTCCGGCCTCAGCCTCTGGAAGCCTGGAATTGTAAGTGTGTACCACTCCATCAGGGCAGGGCTCCGATTTTTAGTGCTGCTGAACCTGATGTGGGGAGAAGACCCAGCAAGGCCACTTTCAGCCTGACCCCAGGACAGTAATACCACAGATAAACCCTCATCAGGGAGGAAGTGAATGAGGTTGGAATTCTTCAGTTGAAGCACTCTGTAAACCCACTGCACACCAGCAGGATTAGAGATTAATTAAAGGTTAATCTGACAATAGAACTAAGTATAGCAATATCAATACATCAATGAGGTTTTTGTTTTTGAGATAGGGTCTCTTTATGTAGTCTAGGTTGCCCTTGAACTGTGTACCCTAAACTGGCCTGGAACCTAAGCAATCCTCCTGCCTCAGTTTCCCAAATGCTGGGATTATGGGTGTGCACCACCAGGTTGGGATAGTAAAACTACTGAGTCAGGTGTGGCAGCTCAAATTTGTAATCCCAGCATCCTGAGAGGCTGAGGCAGGAGAATTTGCAAGTCTGAGCCCAGTCTAGGCAATTTAGTGATTTAGTGAGACCTCATTTCAAAATAAAAAATAAAAAGGGCTGGGATGGGGCCAGAGGGTTAGCTCAGTGGTTCTGGCACCTGGCTCGCAAGCGCAAGGACCTGAGTTCGATCCCCGGTTACCACATATAAAGCTGGGCATGGAGACTCACGCCCACCAACAATCAACACCGCATACCACAATACAGGACGTGGTGGCTCACGCCTGTAATCCCAGCACTCGGGAGGCAGAGACAGGAGGATTGCTGAGTTCGCGGCAGCTTGCCTGGGCACCATAGTGAGCTCAGGGCCAGCCTGAACTACAACGCGAAACCCTGTCTCAAAAAGCAAAAAAAAAAAAAAAAAGGGCTGGGATGGAGCTCAGTGTGAAGGTCCCAGGTTCTATCCCCAATGCTGTGGTGGGGGAGGAGCTGCGCATAAGGGTTGTAAAAAAACATGGAGTAGCTTTCTGAGACAGAGGCTGCAGGCCTGTCATGGAACCCTGTGCACCAATACTGAGAGCTTCCGTGGTCACTTCTCCACTCCGTGCCTCGTCTGTCAAAAGGATCATAATAGCAGCCTCTAGCTCAGGGTTACTGCAGGGCCTAAATGAATGGGTGGGGTGTGCTTTGGTATTGAGCCCAGGGAGTGCTACACTACATCCCTAGCCCTTTGATTTTGTTTTTTGTTTTTTTTTGAGACAGGGTCTCACTTTGTAGTTCAGGCTGGCCCTGAGCTCACTATGTAGCCTAGGCAAGCTGCAGCGAACTCAGCAATTCTCCTGTCTCTGCCTCCTGAGTGCTGGGATTACAGGCATGAGCCCCCACACCTGGCACTGTGATATGTGGTACTAACTGCTGGTGGGCATGAGCCACACACCTTGCATTGGTATGTGGTTACCTGGGATTGAATCAGGAATCTTGTGCTTGCTAGGCAGGCATTGGAACCACTGAGCTCAATCTCCAGCCCAGCCCTTTGAATTTTTGAGACAGTCTCCCTAAATGCCCAAGCTGCTATCAGCCTCTCAGAGTGCTGGGGTAACAGGTTTGTATTCAATTTTATCTAACATGGAATCATCACTATGTGGTTTTGGAAGCTGACTTTTCACACAGCTTATTTTTCTTTTAATTGAGCTAAAATTCATAGACCAAGCAATTCACCCTTTTTAAGGTGTGTGTATGATTCAGTGTTGTTGTTATTATTGTTGTTGGGTTTTTTTGCTTTCTGAGACAGGGTCTCGCTTTGTAGTTCAGGCTGGCCCTGAGCTCACTATGGTGCCCAGGCAAGCCTGCCGCGAACTCAGCAATCCTCCTGTCTCTGCCTCCCGAGTGCTGGGATGACAGGCGTGAGCCACCACGCCCAGCCCTGTGGTATGTGGTATTGATTGTTGGTGGGCGTGAGTCTCCACGCCCAGCATTGTATGTGGTTACCGGGGATCAAACTCAGGACCTTGCGCTTGCGAGGCAGGCGCCGGAACCACTGAGCTAACCCTCCGGCCC
>PVIC010028103.1:0-23459 GCA_004025085.1 Thryonomys swinderianus
GTACTGCGTGGTTTGCAGTTTAAAGGGATCTGATGAGATTGAGCCATAATGAATGTTCAAAGACCTGCATCTGCCGCTTTCTATTTGTAAGTCCCCCAAGCAGATCACTTTGTTTCTGTCATTTGCAAAATGGTCGCAAAAACCGACCCCCCTCCCCAGCCTCCCAGAGACGCGTACACACACATTTAGCTGCAAGCTGTTTGAGACTGAATTTTCATCTGCTCTGTCTGGTGCTGCTGAAAAGAGATGCAACCAGTGCATGGGAAGAGGGCTGCTCAGCTACCAGCTGCTCTTAGAATCTCTGCTTTTCCTTCCCCAGCCCAGCGCTGCCTGCGTGAGAACTACATATCCCACACTGCCTTGCTCCCTAACTTCCGGGAAGGTTTAGCCAATGAGAGGAGCTCATATAGGATGTGAGGGCAGGGCAAAGGGAGAAACATTTCCCCAATTTTGGGTTTCTTTTCCATCCTGTTTAGTTTGTCCTCTCACTATCCGCATAAACACTTGGCTGTATGGGAACCCTAGAAAGGCCTAGAAAAGCTCAGCTTCTCTGTCTGGCCCTTGAGGGGTACAGTAGGTGCTCAATAAATATCTGAATGTACTGGCAGCTGTAGAGGCCAACAGGGCAAGCTAGGTCCCAATTCTGATCTCTTTTCTGTGTGATCATGACCACGTGGCTTAACCTCTTTGTCTCCCTCTCCCCCTTTTTTTGGACGGGTATTTGTTGAGGATTAAACCTGGGTCCTTTGCACTGCGCTGTGTATCTAGCCAGTTTTATTTATTATTTCAAAACTGTTGCTTGCTGGCTGGTTGCTAAGTGGCCCAGGCTAGGTTCCATTCTGCAGTTCTCCTGCCGCAACCTCCCAGAGTGCACCTGCCTGCTGCCACGACATCTGTGCCTTTCTTCTCTGCTTCTTTGCCTGGATCAGCCTATTTTCAGTTGCTGTAACAAAATTCCTGAGGCTAAATACTTCATGGGGACAAGAGGTTTATATAGCTCACAGTTCTAGAGAGCTGAGAGTTTGGATCTGACTCTGCTGAGGCTTCCAGGGGTTGGCATGACCATGAGAGGAGTGTGTGGCAGGCAGAGGTCACACAGGGAGACAGGTCCAAGGGCCAAGCTTGTTCTTTGGATAACAACCTGCATCGCTTCTCGGCCTCTTGGCTAAGATCAAGTGTAGTGGATAACAACCTGCCCCCAGGAGAACTCCCGGGGCCGCTTAAGACCACGGACTGCATGACCTGAGAGCCTCCCGCTAGGCCCCGCCTCTTAAAGTCTCGCCATCAGCAACATCTAAAATCTAAGGTCACACAGCTAGGCACAGTGGTGCATGCTGATAATCCCAGTATTCTGGGAGACTGAGGCAGGAGGATCAAAAGTCTGAGTTCACCCAATTCAGGGAAACCCTGTGTCACAAAACAAACAAACAAAAATTTAAAAGCTGGGAATGTAGCTCAGTGAGAAAGCCCTGAGTTCAACCCCAGAACAAACCGAATAAAACAAAAAGCCCTGCTGAAGTCTTGACGGTCCGACCTCGGGGGTGCGTGCTGAGGATGCCACGAATTAAAGACAGTGAATCAGAGACCGTCTCGGCTCCCGGCTGAGCAGGCTCCTCGTCACCAGGGCTTTTATTATCTACACAGAGAACCGGCACGGTTCCAGAACTGTCGCAGATTCCCTGCTGATTTTTTCCCTAATAAACTTTTATTTGGCCATCATTTTAGATTCACAGGAAAATTAATGCACACCACGCGGGGGCTGCCCCCCCCCCGCAAGCGTCTTACGTAACTGCCGTGACCAAGACGCCGCCTCCCCGGAGGCACAGGCAGCCGGTGTGTGAAGCTTCCCGCTTGACACTCCAGTCTTATTCTTTTCTGGTCCGCAAACCCATCCAGGGTCCCACGTTGCATTAAATCATCGCAGCTCTTTACTCTCCAGTGCTCTGGGGCCGTTTCTTAGTCTGATTTTTCATGACCTTGACAATTTGAGACCATGGAGGGATTTTGCAGAATAATGCTCCATCTGGCTTTATTTTTATTTACTGTTATTCTTTGCGGTGCTGGGGATTGGATCCAGGGCCTTCACACTGAGCTACACTGTAGCAGTCTTTTTATTTTTTTCTTTTGAGACAGAACCTGGGTAAAATCGCTAGGTTCCCCAGACTAAATTCGAGCTTGTGATCCTCCTGCCTCAGCCTCCCAGAGTCCTGGAATGACAAGACGAGTTGCCACCATGTCTGACTTCCCCTGGCTTTTAAGGGCAGAATTTGGCGTAATTCATTGGTAGAGAAAACCCTGGCTTAGATCCTCAGAACAAAAAGTTAAAGAAAAAAGCAGGCCTGGCCCCGTGTGCCCAGCCCGAAGCCCCCTGCCTGTGACGCGGCTTCGGAATGAATGAATCCGCGACTTACCGCCGCCCTTCCTCACCCGCCGCTGCGCCGTGTTCTCTGTGCCATCCCTGCCGGAGGCGAGGTCTCCAGTTGTTCACAGGGCACATAAAAGCCCTTCTCTTCGCAGAGAGATTCGTTTTTTGATCCTTTCTTTGTAGACATCAAGGACTTGTTTCTTTAATATTTGGGGACTTTTGAACCAAAGAGGAGCCAGGTACGCTTGCATCAGAAGGGAGAAGAGGAGAGAGAGGCAGAGACAGAGGGAAAGAGAGGAAAGAGGGAAAAGGGAAGGGAGGGAGGAAGAGAGCGAGCCAGGGTGAGGGAGGGCAAGGGAGGAAGCGGGAGAGCGCGAGCAGACCAGCCTCCTTCTCCCTCCAGGCCTCCGTGGCTGGGGGCCAGGTTGGGATGAGGGTTCCGGAATTACACAAACGGAGGGGTCCTCCCAAGGAATTTGTATTTATTTTTTCTAGCACCAATGGGGGCTGAACCCAGGGCCTTCACAATGAGCTCCATCCCCAGGTCTTTTTTTTTTTTTTTTTTTTTGAGATAGGGTCTGGCTAAGTCACTAAGTGCCTGCAATCCTCCTGCCTCAGCCTCCCACAGTGCTCTGAGGACAGGGGACGGACGTGCGTGCGACGTCACCGCGGCGTCTGGGCCCCCAGGGACTAAAGGAGGCCCCACCAGGGGGCCGAAACTGGGCCTGTGCGAAGGCCGCCGGTAAGGAATGAACCGGGGGTTGTGCGTCCCGCCCCCGCTGAGAGGCGCCGTGTTTGCCCCGAGGACCCGGCCGGGCTTTTGGGAGCTGCTGAAAAGCCCGAGGTCACTTCCCCGCCGCCCGAAGACCTAGGTTTAATCTCTCGCCTGAAGTTCGTCAGAGGTAAAAATGAGCCTGAGCGAGCTTTTGAGGCGCTTCCCCCGACTTGCAGGAATTCAATTTCTGGCCCGAGTGTAAATCTGCAGCCATCAGCCCGGGCGGCGGGGGCTGGGGCCGAGATGGATTTCTGAAATCAATCCAGCGGCGCGTGGAAAAGGTCGTCGTGGGGGAAATTTATCTTCCGTAGCTGCAGCTGCATTTGTGCGGAGTCCGGGGCGCCCCGCACACAAGGAGGGCTTGGCGGCTGGAGGGCGGGGCACCTCAAGGGTTGGGCTGCGAGGATCAGTCCTCCGGCTAATAACAAGGGCACCGTGGGGACTGGAGCACCTTTGTAATTCCAGCTGTGCGGAGGCTGAGGCAGGAGGGCTGTTGCAAGTTCAAGGCTACTCTGAGCTGCATAGCAAGACTTCCTCTCAGAAAACCAGAAAAATAAATAAAAACCTAACATAGGGGCTGGGGATTTAGCTCAAAAGGTACCGCGCCAACCTTGGACGCACAAGGGCCAGAGTTCGATCCCCGGTACCGAAATAAATAAAAATAAATAAATAAATAAATAAATAAATAAATAAATAAATAAATAAATAAAAACTTAACATGTGTGAGGTCTTGGGGGGTCTGCCCCCAGAAATAAGAGAAAAAAAAAAAACTTAAAAGCCTGGGATAGTGACACATGGCTGTAACCGCAACTCTCCAGGAGGCTGAGACAGGAAGGTTGCAAGTTCAAGTCTGCGGGGAGTAACTTAAGTAACTTAGTAAGACGTTGTCTTAAAATAAAACATTTACAAAATACAATGGAATGGGAACGTAGCTCAGGGAGAAGGCCCTGGGTTCCGTGCCCACTAAGACACTAGCCTCCAAAGGCTCCTTCCCGCTGGTCCCCTGTGTGCTCCCAAGGGGCCTGGTGACCTGGAGGTGGGGACCTTTTCCCGCCGGGCTGTCCCTCTGGACGCACAGTACAGTTTCAAGAAATGAGCTGGGAAGGGATTCAACCCTGGCTGCCTCTAGATCGGCACGGTGTTCATATCCAAACTGCTGTGGGACCTCAGCCAGTGACTTAGCCCTCCTGTGCCTCAGTTTCCCCAACTGTCCCGGAAGGCTATGGATAGCACCGACGTTAAGGGGCTGGCTGTTGTCCACAGGTTGACGTGGTTTCCCCGGTGCGGCGTAGTATTTGGGTGAGTGTGATATGATTGCTCAGGAAAAAAAATTTTTTTTAACACAGCGCTGGGGATCAAACCCAGCGTTTGCACACTGAGGTCCACCCCAGCACTCTTATTTTGACACAGGGTCTACGAAGTCACTAAGTTGCACAGACTGGGCTCAAACTTGTGATCCTCCCGCCTCAGCCTCCCAGTGTGCTGTAGTACAGGCGTGCAGTGCTGTGCCCTGCTGGCTTGTGGCGTGAAAAATAATGAATGGGTGCTGACTGGGATCACACATAACAGGCTGGAGAGCCTGAATTTCAATCTCGGCTCTGCGCTGCCAGGAGCAAGTGATTTACTCTCTGTGAGCCTCAGTTTCCTCATTTTTCAAACGGGGAAGCAACCCTGGCGTTTGGAGGCTGCAGGGAGCTGATATATGCAAAGTGCTCAGCGCTGCGGTGGAGAGAGAGCGCGCGGCGCCCGCGGCTGTTTTTCTTGGGAGGCAGACGGGCTGCTGGCGGCCGCAGTCACGGACGAGCGCAGAGAGGGCGGCGGAGAGGCAATTAGAAGAGGGTGTGACGGCCGGACAGAGAAGCACAGGGCGCTGTGCAACAAAAAGGCTGATTTTGGAGTCTTTTGTCACTTTTATTTTTTTACTTTTTGGATTTTGAGACAGAATCTTTTTTGTTTGTTCTGTTTTTTTTTTTTTGAGACAATCTTTTTTTGTTTGTTCTGGGGTTTTTTTGAGACAGAATCTTTTTTTGTTTGTTCTGTTTTTCTTTGAGACAGAATCTCTCTGTGGTTCAGGCTGGCCCTGGGCTCACTATGTAGCTCAGGCAAACCTCAAACTCAGCAATCCTCCTGCTTCTGCCTCCCGAGTGCTGGATGACAGGCGTGAGCCACCACGCCTGGCACTGTGGTCTGTGGTACCGACTGCCGGTGGGTGTGAGTCTCACCACGCCTGGTATTGCTGTATGTGGTTACCGGGATGGAACCAGGGACCTTGCGCTTGCTAGGCAGGTGCCAGAACCACCGAGCTCAATCTCCGGCCCTTGAGACAGAATCTTGCCATGCAGGCCTCACACCACCTGCCTCCTCTTGCCAAGAGGTGAGGTGACAAACATGTGCCATCACATCCAGCTGGCATTTTTTTTTTTTTTTTTTGCCATGGGGCAGAATAACCCGACACCTCCAACTTGAGGGAGGAGGGGTTCGGCTTGGCTCATGGTTTCACAGGGCTCAGGCCGTAGTAGGCTGGTTCCCAGGCAGAAGCTTCATGGCCGAAGGGTCTGGTGGAGGAGAGGCGCTCACCTTTTGGCGGGAAGGAAGCAGAGAGCCAGAGCCAGAGAGGAAGGGGCCAGGGACCAGAGAGGGTCTCCACGGCCGCAGTTCCAGGAGCCACCCAGAAGTGCTCTTTACTTATTATCCTCCAGGCATTTCTCTCAAGTGGATAATCAAGATTCACAGAGGAGCTGCACCACTGTACCCACTGTGTGCCAGGCAGCGGTCCAGGCTCTGGGACGCCACCGTCAACAAGACGGGGAGAGATGGTCGCCATCAGCACGGTTCCACCCTGCTAGGAGGACGCGTGGTGGACACAGGGCCCGCCTTTTGTTAGATGTCACCAGGGGGTGCTCCACATCGCCTTGCCCGTTCCCTTCAGGCTGCCCGCCTCCCTGGCAATGGCTGAGCCCCCCTCAGGCTGCCCGTAGGGAGGGGCCGTGTTTTCCACCAGGACTCGGAGTGCCGCGGTGCTGGGGAGACATCAGGCGGGAGTTGGTCGCACAAGCTGTGAAAGACAGAATGAAGCCGGGCGGGGCGTTTTCTTCTCCTTTAGTCGCTTGAGGGGAGAATCTCGCCAGCAGTTCTGGCTCCTTTTGAACTTCATAGCCCAGGACGGCAATGAACTTGTGATGACCCTCCTGCCTCAGCCTCCTTCGTGCTGCAATCACCGGCATGCACCAACATGCCTGGAGTGGGTGGCCGCTCCCCTCTCCCTTCTTTCCCTGATACTGGGGTTTGTGCACCCCTGCAATGCTCTGCCCTCGAGCTGCACCCCAGCTCTCCTCTTCCTAAGAGAACCCCGTTATCCGGGATGAGGCCGCACTATTTAAACTGCATCGCAGCCATCCGGTGGGCTCCAGGGCCCCCGACGCTTCCAGCCAGGGCTGTGGGCGGCACAGAAGCTGTGCCCTCGCGGGGCCTTTCACTCATCTCAGCGACGAGGGACAACATGACGTCACAGGGCTGCTTCTCTTACTGAAGGGATGATGACAGGAGGAGTCTGGCCAGCGCTGGTGGTACCCTCATCCCACCCCTTGGCAGGCTGAGGCAGGAGGATGGCCATGCCTTCAAGGACAGACAGCTACGCAGGGAGTTGAAAATACAAAAAAAAAGGGTATAAAATTCTGGGACAGGGTCTTGGTAATTACCCAGGCTAGCATCACACAATCCTCCTGCCTCAGCCTCCTGGATGGCGGGATCGCTTTTGCTTCGTGGTCAACTGAATTTGCAGAAAGGAACCTACAGATACACAGGGCCAACTGTGCGTCTTTCAAAGCCTATCTTGAATTCTAGTCCCTTTCTGGGACACCGGGGGTTAAGACGAAAACACACGAATGATTTCTAGTGTGCAGGGGACACGACCCCGCCCACAGCCACAGGCGAGTGGGACAGGCCGAGAAGCCCAGCCGGGACTCCAGGGAAGCTCTGCAGAGGCGGCTCTCATCCTCCAGCGCTTTCCAGGCCTCCCACGGAGAGGGCTCTGAAGGAGGGAAAGCGGCTCCCGCTGTGGCACGTCCTCCCCCCGCAGGGGAGGGGCAGCGCCGGCCACCTGGGTCACCTGGCCCTTTGTCAGCGACAAAGGGCCACTTGAAGGGAGATCGATGCAGCGGCAGCGGCAGCGAGAGAATCGAGAAGCCTCTCTGCCTCCTCCCCGCAGATCGGAGCCGCGGGAGCCAGGATTGTTCTGCCAGGTGGTGGGGCCGGAGCGGCCCTCAATCAGCTCGCATTGTGCCCTCGGCGGCGGCACCTGCATCCGTCCGGTTAAAGAGGGACCCAGCGCCGCTGCCACCCGGATCGCGCGCTCCAGCCCAGCCCTGCCCATGTGGGAGTGAGTCCTTTGCTGCCCAGTGAAGTCTGGCAAGTGACTTAAACCTGGCCGAGCCTCAGTTTCCCCGTCTGGAAAACGAGGTGAACTCTTGACCTGCCTCTTAGGTTGTGGTGGAGCGTGTGTGGAGTTTAAAGTCAAGGGCATGGTGGCACATGCCCGTGATCCTAGCACTCAGGAAGCGGAGGCAGGAGGATGGCTATGAGTCCGAGACAGGCCTGAACTACACAGTGAGACCTCGTCTCAAAAACCAAACAAAAAATCATTAAATTTAATGTCACAACGTGGTGAGTGCTGCGAAAGAGTTCGCTACTGAGACTATTATCTGTTCACCTCAGAAGAGCAGCGTTCACATCAGGTTTGTTATAAATAGAGAGTCGAGGGCAGAGGCATGGCGTCGCACACCTGTAATTCTAGCTACTCCAGAGGCTGAGGCAGGAGGATTGCAAGTTCAGTGTCAATTTGGGCAACCTGGCAAAGAAAGAAAAGAAAGAAATAGGGCTGGGGATGTAGCTCAGGGAGGAAGCATCCCTAGGTTCGATCCCTGTACTCGGGGGGGGGGGGGTTCAAAGTAGAGCATGTTGTGTCTTCACAAACGGCTGGGGAAACTGAGGCCAGGCTACATAAATAGAATTTAACAGAAGCTAGAAGGCTGGAGGAAAGAACTAGGGAGGAAAAACAATCCAAAAGGTAGCAGCTGCCGGAGGTTGTCACCACCTCATGGACGACAGAGAAGGGAAAAGACAGTGTTGAGAGCGCCAAGCCCCGGGCCACCAAGCAGGAACCTCTGAGGTCATAGCTGCAGTCCAGGAGACGGTGAGGTCACAGTTTGGAGCAGAGAATGGCGGAGCTCCTCTTTCTCCCGCCCCCAAACTCCCAGTACCACGTCCCATTGGCTGAGCCCAGCAGGAAACTGGCGAGCAAAGGGTCCTGGGAAATGTAGTTCTCAAGGGTCATCACCTGGGGGGACCCAGCAGAACAGGGTAAAGACCAGAATGCAGGACTCGGAGCCTAGATGATGTCTTTCTAGAGTTGTGTTAGCTACCAACCTATCCACTTACAGGAAATTTGCTCCGGGATCCATAACAAAAGTCTGTGGAAGGTCACTGGTAATGCTGGGTCCTTCTTGTCTATGGTTAAAAGCTAAACCAAAAGGCACCTGCTCAGGGAAGTCTTCCAGGATTGTCCCTTCTGGTCTTCATCTGCTTGCTTGGCACATGTCATCCCCAGCCCTTTCTATTTCTTCCTTCCTTCCTTCCTCCCACTCTTCCCTCCCTCCTTTCTCTCTCTCTCTCTTTTCTTTTTTCTTGAGACAGGGTCTCACTTTGTAGTTCAGGCTGGCTCTGAGCTCATTATGTAGCCCAGGCAAGCCTCAAACTCAGCAATCCTCCTGCCTCTGCCTCCCCGAGTGCTGGGATGACAGATGTGAGCCCTAGCACTGTGGTATGTAGTACTGACTGCTGGTATGCGTGAGTCATCACACCCTGCATTGTTGTGTGTGGTTACCAGGGATCGAACCAGGAACCTTGTGCTTGCTAGGCAGGCGCTGGAACCACTGAGCTAAATCTCTGGCCCTGTTTCTATTTTGTGAGACAGGTATCTTGCTAGGTTGCTCAAGATGCCAAATTACACATTTGTTGAGTAATGAACCAGATAGCCAGTGCCAGTTCCCCACAATATACTTATAGGTATCATAAATGTATTCTAATTTTTAAAATTATCTTTCAATTTTTTTAAAGCAGTGTAGATGTAACTCAGTGTAAAGCTGCTGGGTTCAATCCCCAGTATCCCCCTCAAATCCCAACTCCTTCCTTGTTCACGTTTTCCTGTTTCCTGATTTACTCCTTCCCCTCCCAATGACACCATCGACCACAAGGTCCTGCCAGGGCTGGACTGCCAACACTGTGACCTAAATTGTGCCTTCTTACTTTATAAAGTGACGCTGCCTCAGGTATCTGGTTACAGTAATGAAGATTCCACTAATACAACCCACAGGAAGCACGAAGGACCCGATGCCTAAAACAGTACCAAGCACATCGTAGATGCTCAGTGAACATTTCTGCGGTTTCCCAACCAACCCTGCAGCAACGCAGCTTCGATTTTTGTGTTAAGTGGCCGACCTGGGATCAGGAGTGCAGGGCTGGGGTGTAGAGAGGCCAGGGTTTTTACACTGCAAACCTCCTGTCTGCTCCTCCAGGACTGTACAAAGCCTTCAAGGCTCAGAATAAAACACCAGCACCTGCAGGAAGCTCTCTGTGTGTCCGCAGACGGCAGGGTTCCCTCCAGGCTGTATCTTTACAGTTCTCTGTCCTCCCCCCTCAAACGATCTGAGGTTTGAAGTCAGTTGAGTACAGCTCTGTAGCTCATGGACCCCGGCAGCGATGAGGTGAGTTCAAGTCCTGCCTCCCCCATTTTCTAGCTGAGCGATCTTAGGCAAGTGACAACCTCCCTGGGCCTTGCTTTTCCCCTCTGCATGGCAGAGCACAGGTGACCCCGGTGACCTCCTTGAAGGCCATGGGAGAATGCAAACAAGCTATTCTCTGATTCTTGGCGGGGGCAGCCTCTCCTGCTCATGGCTCCCACTGCAATCCCAGGGGAATCTAGAAAGCAGAGCGTGGGGTCCCCGGTGGCTAATGAACCGGGGAGGGGCCTCAGCTGGGACTTGCATCCCGAGAGGGCGGAGAACATGTCCGCCCTCCTCCCCGGAGCACAGGGTGTGGATCGTGCTCTCGAGGGTCTGCAGGCCCCTTGCTGATGGCATGCGCCCCCCCGCCCCCGGGGCTGCACCCAGGGCTCGTTGCTAGAGGCTGTGACCCCCCTAAACCTGCCCTTGGCTTCTGGGACCCACCTGCCTCCACCTCCCGGAGTGCTGGGACTGTCGGGAGGCGCCCCCTTGCCCAGCTGGTGCCTGGCTTTGGGAGCCTTCACCCCCAGGAGACGGTGTGAGTGCCCCACCCCGGGGAGCGGCGATGACCGGGTCCTGGGCGCGGAAGCCCATGGCGACGGCCAGGTAACCGCCGGGCAGTCCCATTCCACACACCCCGCCCGGCAGCGGGGGCCCAGCAGGGACCTTCCCGAGACCTCGGCTTTGCTCAACCCGTTTCCTCGCGGGACCTGCTTCCCTCGCACAGGCTCCACACCCGACCCTGGTCCTGCCTTCCCCGCGGCTGAATGAAGACGGGGGAGATGGCGGGCACCAGCCGCAGAGGGTGTCCACAGAGGTGCCCTCGGGCCACATGCGTGCCCAGCACGGTCACATCCATCCCACCAGGCCGTCTTCAGCCGTCCCCACGTGGCTCTCCCTTCTCTTCATTCCTTTATTATTTTTATTCTGAGGCATTGTCTCACTAAGTCACCATGTTGTCCAGACTAGGCTTAAAGTTATGACCTTCTGGGCCAGAGATTTATTTAGTTCAGTGGTTCCGGCGTCTGCCTCAAAAGTGCAAGGTCCTGAGTTTGATCCCGGTAACCACATACAATGCTGGGCATGGAGACTCACGCCCACCAGCAATCAATACCACATACCACAGTGCAGGGCATGGTGGCTCATGCCTGTCATCCCAGCACTTGGGAGGCAGAGGCAGGAGGATTGCTGAGTTCCAGGCTTGCCTGGGCTACATAGTGAACTCAGGGCCAGCCTGAACTACAAAGTGAGACCGACCCCGTCTCAAAAAAAAAAGTTATGACCTTCCTATCTGGGCCTCCCAAAGTGCTGAGAATACAGGCGTGCTTTACCATGCCTGGCCATCCCGCTTTATATTTTTAAAAATCTGCACAGAGGCTGGGCATGGCAGTGGATGCTTATAGCCCCTCCTACTTAGGAGGCTGAGTCAGGAGGATCATGAGTTTGAGGCCAGCTCAGGAGACTTAGCAAAAAACCCTGTCTCAACACAGAAGAAAATACATACTTGCATAGTAACCCTATGAGGTAAGAACACAGCATCCTCCTTATTCAGGTGAGGAAACTGAGGCTTAGAGGAGCCCCATGAGCAGGGCATGGGCTTCTCAATTGTGCACAACTGTGTGTAGTGTGTGCTGGCCTGAGTGTGCACCAGCCTGACTATGAACGGAGGAGGTGTGCGTGTGTGTAACGGCCACAGCAGGCCAAACCCAGGCAGGTGTGGACGTGTGTCTGTGCGCTCAGCGCAGTGTGAGCATGTGCGCGTGCCTGCGCACCAGAGGACGCGGAGGGCTGTGCCTGTGTCAGGCTATGCGTGTCCACGCCTGTGTGCACGCGTGTGTCTGCATGTGGAACCACGGTACCTCTTCAAGGCTCGGTTAGAGCTGCGGCGGAACGTGAAGGAATCAGTGGGTGAGGGAGGAACCCCATCAGCCACAGCCCTGTTATTTATAGACGGATCCCGGTTCATAAATTCCAAATTTTTTTATCTCCCTCACTGCCAGGCCCCTATAAATATTCATGGCTTCCTGCCTTGGAATATTTGAGTAGTGAGAGGAAGGAAAGGGCTGCTGAGAGCGGGGGGCGGGGGTCCCTGACGGTGCCGTGGACCACGAGGGGGTGGAGCGGGGCCTCTCGGCCGCCGCACCCCTGGGCTTCCCTTCCGCGCCACAGCTGGCATCCGACGCCTGTTCCTCTTCGTCCCCTGTGTCCGTGGAAAACAACCGCCCACTCCAGGGCACCGGAGGTGGCTTGCTGTTCCCTCCACTCCAGCACAAGCTCCAGTGGGAAACTCGGTTTCCGGGGACCCCCAGCTCGGGAGGGGCGGGGAGGGCTCTCTGGGCGCCCTGAGGTGGGGGCTCCCCACGCCAACTCAGGAGGGCGTGTGCGGCTTCCTGCACCATCCCGAGGTGGGGGACGGGGCCAGTGCGCGTGGGGGTGTGCGTGCACGTGTGTGTAAGGGACTGTGACAGTCAACAGAGCTCTCGACAGATTTTCCACTCCTTTCTCTTGTACACAGGCTAGGAGTGTATTTCCCCAGCTTTTGCCATAGCACTTTTTCTTTTTTTTCTTTTCAGTACTGGGGTTCAAAATTAGGTCCTTGTGCTGGGCAGGCAGGCACAGTGGGTGGGCTTTCTTTAGCCAATACTGTGCAAGTGGAAACAATTTCTAGGAGAAAGCTCTGATAGCCAGTGCACCCTCTGCCTCATTCTCACGTCAGCAACTGCGGAAGAGTGTGTTCATGGGAAGCCTCCATCTGTGGGGCTCCGAGTGGCCAGAATAGGCAGAGACTCCTATAAATACCCATGTACAGGAACCGAAAAGCTCACTGGGTTGTATTATCCTACTGAGTCTTGGGGGCTATTTTGTTACACAGCACAGCGTAGCTGACGCTGACTGTCACAGAGTCTGTGAGTGTGTGGAGCTGAGATGTAGCACTACATTCACAAAACTAAGAACATCCACAGGTATATAGCTATATGCAAGTTTATATGTATATCAGCAAGCATATAAAAGTGTAGTTGAGTAGGTAAAGCTGAATCTGAGTAGTATGACTGTTTATACAGATGTGAAAATATGAATCTGGAGAGTGCAGTTTTCTACTGCACAATTCTAGGGGCACTGTGCTGCAACACCATCACCTCCCTGCCCTTGTGCACTGTTATGGAACAGGCAGAGTATGGGGTCTGTGGCTGAGTGTGTAGGCTGATCAGCAGGTGGTATCTATAAGGTCATACTGTTGTCTCTGCATGTGCAAAGGTCTGTGTGTCAATGTGTGCCCCTGTGTGGAGTGTGCTGTTGTGTGCTGCTGTGAGACATGTCCACAGGTTGATATAAGTGGGCATGCATGTATTATCTGCTGCAGTGTGAGTGTCTGAGTCCATGTGTATGTATGTTAGCCCGTGTGGGATGGAGGCATCACTCAAATGTATCAGAAGAGTCACAGCCAGTATGGAAAGGAGGAACGGCTATCCTGGCAGTTCCCATCTATTGATTCAACTGAGCATGGACACAGCGTTACCTCTCAACCTCCACACGCGCGGGCTCTGTGTTGGTCAGCACAAGCTGTGCTATGCTGCGTGACAAAACACTGCATGGGTCTGAGCTGGCTCAAACTCAGATCCTAGGATGACCTTGGATTGGAAAATGAAAAACTCTTTCCCTCATCAGTCCTGGGACATTCTAAAGACATTTGCAACGGCCATGAAGCCCAGAGGCACCCAACAGTTGGGGAAAGTTGGTTCAACAAGAAGAGGGGCTAAGCCTCCTCCCCCTTCCCCAAATTTACCCATTTTCTGCTTCTAGGCTCATGGCTGCTGCTCTGATCTGGCTCAGGATGTGGGTCTAGCCTGGTCTAGCTCAGGACTCTGGGTTTGGCCTTTTTTACTTCAAGTCCATAGACCTGGGATTGGATTTTCTCTAAGTTTGGTCACTGGGATAGGATGGTCACTTGCTACGGCCAGGTTCAGCCCTGGGCTATGAGGGCTTTGGATTGATCCTAGTCTGAAAAGAGCCAGTCCTAGGGTATCTTAAGACCTCTGGGATGTGTCCCTGCCCTGCTCCAGGGTCTGAATTTATGCCTCTTGGGGCCTGAACTGAGCCTGGCCTACCTGTCACAGTACCAGGGTCCACCTTCCCCTGATTCTCCCTGTATGAGTCCTGTTCCTGGGGCTCTCCAGTGTCTCTCCTGCAGTATTTCCCTCTCACTACGTGGTGCGAATTCCTGGTGGGAACCAGGATTAATGAGGGGGAGGGGATTTTACTTGTCCAACATCATCATCTGAAATTCATTAAAGTGGATTATATGGGTCGTGCCCAAGGATTAGTACAAGGCTTTCTTGATGAGCTTTTAGAAATGGCATTAATCTCGAAGAGTTGGGGGCTTTCTGGGGGCCCACCCTAAGTCTCGCCTCATGGGCACTAGAGCTGGAGATGTCCCTTCCGGGCTGGGCCCTGTGGAGCTTTTGTGGCCCGGGGCGGGGTCTATTCACTGCCACAGAGCAACGTAGGCTGAACAAGGAGGCTACAAACCCAGGTCTTTTCCTCCATCCTTCCCTGGTCTCGCCTGCAATCTCACAGAAGAAACGGGGCCCAGAACGGGGTGCCCCTTCTCCCTAGGCCCAGTTCACCAGCCTGCACCACAGCCTCCCGCTCCTGCTGCGCTCAGGAGACCGGCTTGCCTGGATTCCTCTTCCTTCCTGGGACTCACACACGAGCCATTTCATCTTCTCCCTGTGTGCTCAGCCTCTCTCCCTCCCTCTCCCTCTTTGTCTCTGTTTTGAGAGAAACGCAAATCCTTTCTATGATAATAAACCATAGAACTGGGTATGGTGGCTCGAGCCTGTCATCCCGGCACTCGGGAGGCAGAGGCAGGAGGATTGCTGAATTCGAGGCTTGCCTGGGCTACACAGCGAGCTGAGGGCCAGCCTGAACTACAAAGCAAAAACCACCACCAACAACAATAACATCAAATTATTTTGAGACAAGGTCTTGTTAAGTAACTAAGTTACCCAGGCTGGGCTGGAACTTGCAATTTTCCTGCCTCAGCTTCCCAAAGCGCTAGGATGACAGGTTTATACCATCATGACCAACTTTCCACTTGGCTTCTGACCACAGTAGGCCACGAACACTGTTCTTGCAAACTACTAACGCCTCCATCATGCATACATGTCACTCGGAACTCCAAGTACACACCACGTAGATCCAACTCCCCGGTCACCCCGCTAGGTGCCTCTGGAGCATTCTATTCCCAACATGCTCACTGTGGAAAGTAAGTTCTTTGCGCTTGGACGAGTTCTCACCCAATACTCCTATGCCTCCATCTCTGTCCCCCAGGTCAGGGGAAGACACACCCAAGCAGGACCCTCACCGCCATTTTCTTCCCTCTCCGAGTTGACTGACTTTAACCCCTACACCTTCTTAGAATTCACACAAGTTTCCTACCTCTATTGCCATCCAGCGGTCCACGGTATCTTCTTGACTCAGAAAGTCTATCTGGTCTACCTCGACCTACTCTTTTTCTGGTTAGTCTTCTCCACGCATGGGAGTTTTGGGGAACTTTTACAATGTACATGTACACATACCCAAACTGAAACCCTATGGTGGGTTTCTTTTATTGTTTTTGTTTGTTTGTTTGTTTTGGAGACATGGTCTCACTAGGTAGTTCAGGCTGGCCTTGAACTTACTATGTAGCCCAGCTCATCTTGAACTCATGGTGATCCTCCTGTCTCGGCCTCCTGAGTGCTGGGATTACAGGTATGAGCCACTGTACCTAACATAGATTCCTTTTTCCCTAAAATATAAATAAAATATAAACATAACAAGACCAGATGGATTTGCCCTTTACTTAGCCCTGACCGACCCCTCCAAGGCCACCCCTAGCCTGTCACACTCTGTACTTGTTCTCACCACAGGGACTTTGCACAGGCCAGCCCCTTTCTCAGGGCTCCTGGCGCTACCTGCATCAGACCCCAGCGCTTGCTTTCTCAGGCTTTCCAAATTAGATCAAATTTCCCTATTAGAAGCTCTTACAGCACCAATAATCTTTTCTTCCAAGGTGTTATCGCAGCTGTAATTTATGCTTGTGAATCTGTAATCAATATCTGCCTCCCATACGCTCTGTGTCTGTCCGGCTCCCCGGTCTTTTTTCTCATGATGCACATGAGTATGCATGAGCATTGCTGAATACATCCATACGTGCACAGAGGGCCCTGGTGCTACCAGGATCGGGTCTGAGGGGCTTGAACTAGCCTGCACATCCTCCATGACCTTGAGGGCTCCTGGGCTGGAGCAAAGATGGAAGGCTTCCACTTCAACAGAACCAGGAAGTCAAGGGGTCAGAAATCTCAGGGCATGGGGTGGGGCTGGGGATTTAGCTCAGTGGTTCCATCATCCAGCCTAGCACGTACAAGGTCCCTGGTTTGATCCCCAGTTAACCACATACCACAATCCCGGGTGTGGTGATCACACCCACCAGCAATCAGTACCACACACCACAGTGCAGGGCACGGTGACTCACATCTGTAATCCCAGCACTCAGGAGGCAGAGGCAGGAGGATTGCTGAGTTTGAGGCTTGCCTGGGCTACATGGTGAGTTCAGGGCCAGCCTCAACTACAAAGGGAGACCCTGTCTCAAAAAAAACTAAAAAACAACAACAACAAAGAAATCTCAGGGGACACTAGCTTTCCACAGAGCACTGAAGGGGGTTCAGCCATTAACTTCCTGGCTATTAGAGGCCTGTTAACCTATCCAATGCCTGCCCCTTGGCTCCTCCACCCCTTTCATTTTTGGGGGCGGCAGGTGTTTGTTTAACGCGATGTAGCCCAGGCTGGCCTTGAATTCACAGCTATCTTCCTGCCTTTACCTCCCCACTGCCGGGATGCCAGGTGTGCACTACCACACCCAGCAGTTTCCTGTGTCTCTTAGAAATTCCCCCCAGGTCTCATGCTCCTCTCCAGCCATCACCTTATGACTCTGTTCTGAGGCCACGCTCAGTTTCTTCACGTCTGGCCCACGAGCAAGGTCCACAATCCTATGTCCAAGGCACATGCCCATCCGCTCAGGGTTCACCGTGCTGCTACTTTCGTCCTTATGTGGGTACTTCCCTTTCTGGTACTGGGAATCGAACCCCGTACCTTTCCACTGAGCTACATCCCCAACTCCTTTATTCATTCATTCGAGACAAGGTTGAGTTGCTAGGTTGCCCAGGCTGGATTTGAACTCGCCATCCCCCTGCCTCAGCCTCCCCCGTACTGGGGTTATAAGCACACATCCCAGTGCTTGGCTAGCACTGGGTTCTGCTTGGACTATTACAACCTCTCCCAGGTCTTCTTTCTTTACGCTCGGCCCTGGAGCCCATTCCCCAGCCCGGTAGCTAGAGAATCAGACTGGAGCGCTCCTTCTTCCTGCGAATCACCAAGCGGCTTCTCACTGCATTCAGAGTAAAGCCCAAGGTGCCCTGGACCTGAATATACAATTCGCAGCTGACTCCTAGAAGCAGCTGCCCTTCCCTTCCACGGCCGTCTTTCCAGAATACACCCCGGAGCCTTCAGAGTGGGGGATGTGTGGGACACACCAAAAGCTGGAGCTGGACTGGCCTTCGGAGCAGGCTTTCCAGGCGCGAGCGTCCACGAGCGCCTCCTGCTAGGGTAGGATCTGCAGCGGCCCGCAAAGGTCCTGTGTTCAACGTGGGGCGCTTTAAAAGGCGGGGCCTCACGGGAGGGTTGACGCCCCGGGGGCGTGGCCTCTAGAGTCATGCGCCTCGGCCCCTCTCCCTCTGTTTTCTGCCCTATTAGGGCTTTCAGGTGAGAAGCTGGGCTTCAGGTCTTCCGCCTTGAGGTGCAAAGTCAAGGACTGAAATGTAAAATTGTGAATCAAAATAACCCTTTTTTTTTTTTTTTTTTTTTGAGACAGGGTCTCGCTTTGTAGTTCAGGCTGGCCCTGAGCTCACTATGTAGCCCAGGCAAGCCGCCGCGAACTCAGCAATCCTCTTGTTTCTGCCTCCCGAGTGCTGGGATGACAGGCGTGAGCCACCACGCCCGGCACTGTGATAAACGGTATTGATGGCTGGTGGGCGTGAGTCTCCACGCCCAGCATTGTAACCACCGGGGATCGAACTCAGGACCTTGCCTTTGCGAGGCAGGCGTCGGAACCACTGAGCTAACCCTCCGGCCCCAAAATAACCCTTTGAACTCTGTAAACCGACTTATCGCAGGCATTTGTTACAGTAATGGTAAAATAACAATTCACGCAACCTCCCCTGACAGTGATCCCTGGCCGGGACCAGTCGATCATTCTGATCATCTGTTCGTCTGCAGTTGATCTTTTCCCACCCAGATTCGTGTCCGCAGGTGCCTTGCCTGCCCCAGCTACTTGGGACACGGGAGGATGCATAATCCACGGGGAGGCTGAGGCAAGAGGACCGCGAGTGTGAGCGCAGCCTGGGCAGCTTGGCATGACCCTATCTCAAAATAATAATAATGATGATGATGATAATAAGGATAGTAATGGACTAGGGGTGCAGCTGAGTGCAAAGGACCTAGATTCAAATTCCAGAGCCAAAAAGTGAGGCAGGGAGACGGAACTGGTGAAAAAACTAGGGAGGGATGGAGTGGGACGGCTTTAAAGATGTCGCCTGGAGGAGGGGAGCGAGGCCTCCGGAGCTGGAGGCCGGAGGGACGGACGGCGGGCGGCGGCTGCAGGGGCGCAGGTCCGGGCGCACGGGCAGAAGGAACGGGCTCTCTCCGGGCTGCCAGCTGTAGGCTCATGACTGACAGTATCGATGACTCACCTCCGCGCTAACAACGGCCTCTCACGGACACCTGGCCCTTCCTGATGCCAGGCGCCATCCTGGGCATCGGCCCCTGTAATTACCCGGGGTAGGGGGGGCGTCAGATGGAGGGAGCCTCAGCCAGAAGAGAGCCGCTGAGCCAGCCGGGGTCAGGCGCTTTGGACGGAGCCCCGGACACCTGATTCCCTTCCGTGTCCCTTGAAAAGGTCCCCGGGTGCTTCCAAGGCCATCGCTGTCGGCTCCGGTGTCTCGCTGTGCCAGTTCAGAGAACTTCTAGAGATCTGGTCCCTTGCGTCCCCAAACAGCTGTACATATATATCAGTATGCGCCCCGATTCTGTCACTATGCACAGAAACGCGAGTTTATCAGCAGCACCTGCGAGTTCCGGTATCCAGGATGCAGCAGGACTGTGGGCACATCCAGAACTAGGCGTGTATGCATGTGCAAATGTTTGTGTGCATTGGTGACACCCTCAAGGACTTGTATACCTCTGTGTGTGTGCCACCGTCCAAGCCCATACAGATTCCTTTGTTTTGTTTCGTTTTTTGTGGTACCGGGGATTGAACTTGGGCCCTTCTGCTTCCAAGGTAGGTGGGGTACCATCCTTTGTTTTGTTTTCAGACAGGGTCTCGCTTTGTAGTTCAGGCTGGCCCTGAGCTCACTATGTACCTCAGGCAAGCCTCCAACTCATCAGTCCTCCTGCCCCTGCCTGACTGCTGGGATTACAGCCATGAGCCACTATGCCCAGCATTGTGGTATGTGGTACCAGGGATCAAACTGGGACCTTGTGCTTGTGAGGCAGACGCTGGAACCACTGAGCTAAACCCTTGGCCCCTTGTTTTGGTATTTTGACACAGAATCTCCCTGTGAATTTCAGGCTGGCCTCAAACTCACAGCAGTCCTCCTGCGTGCTGGGATATCAAGCATGAGATATCACCAAGCCCAGCTTATAAACATTCCTTTTATTTATGTAGGTAGTAATGGGGACAGAACCCTGGGCCATGCACATGCTAGACAAGTGCTCTACCACTGAGCTACATTCTCAGCCCTTATTATTCTTTTTTTGAGACCAGGTCTTTCTAGTTTACAAAGGCTAACCTCAAACATGTGATCTTCCTGCCTCAACCTCCTGGAATTATAGCCACTGCGCCCAGCTTGAACGTTTCCTTTGCAGAGAGACATGTCCATTCTTGGGTGCAAAAGATTCCTGACTTACACTGGGGTTACATCCCGATAAACCCCTCGGAAATCAAAAAAGGACCTAATACCTATAACCTACAGAACGTTGTAGCTCAGAAACAGAGACCCTGTAGAGTGCCAGTCCTTGAGCTTGTGATCTCAAGTGCCATGAGCATCCTACACATCTGTCTGTTCAAGAACACCCGTGCCCTTCTCTGCACAATGCCCTCTGTCCACTTGTGTCCACCTGCTGGTACCCATCAGTATCGCTACAAGAGTCTTGCCAGGCGCTGGCATCTGTAGACACCCTCGCACTTGCCCTCTCAGGTCTCCCCAGCTAACTCATCAGCATTTCAGTCAGCCCTAAAATATCCCCACAGAGTTTATGCCTCGCTAATAAGCCTGGTGTCATGCTGAGGTCACACGATGCTTCCAAGGGCTCATGGAGCCAGCCTTGCCCGGCAGGGTTGGGGAACCCTGGACTCCTGGAATAGCTGGAGAACATGTGCTCAGGAATGAGCAAATAGGGCTGGGGATTTAGCTCTGTGGTGCCACACACCTGCCTTGCAAGCTCAAGGTCTTGAGTTCAATTCCTGGTACCACCAAAAAAAAAAAAAAAAGAATGAACAAATGATTCCTCTTTCTTTTCACTGCACAAATGTCCCAGTCAGTGTCTACAGAATCCAAGTCACATCTAAAGGTTTACAGCACCACTGTGGTATCACTACTTAGGGTATATCTTACTTACCATTATACTGAAGGCTGCATCACCCGGGTGGGCATTACCCTGAAGGCTGCTTCCTCAAGTGTCATTACACTGAGGGCCGCACCCCCCCCCAAAGGCACCACCCCAAAGACTGCATCAATGGGCTGGCTTGTCATTAGCCCAAGGTCCCATCACCTCTGTGCATAACACTGAGGGCTGCAAAGTCAGACCTGCCTTTATGTGAAGACCAACCCCCCACCTTGAGTCATAGCCCGTGCTGGGCTGAGCATTGTACTGAAGCTTCAAAACTAGAAAATAAAAGCAAGATCTGCCTTTTGCACACTGGTAACTTTTCTATGTTGAGTGCCAAAGGGAACAAATGCAAGGCTGAGAAGTGGTTCCTAGGAGTCAGGGTGGGAGACACGGAGACCTTAAGTTGTGTGGAGGAAGCGCACAGGGCCAAGCCCTGGAACTGACCAGAGGCGACAGACTGGCTTGGGACCCTTCACTGGACCTCCTGGAAGCTTTGTTTATATATTTGGGCTTTTACTGAGACAGAGTCTTGCTTTGAACTTGTGTAGCCCAGGCCATTCTCCTGCCTCAGCCTCCTGAGGGCTGTGATTACAGGAAGGCAAAGCGTCCGATCCTGCCATCCCACATTGCCATGTCCTCGAGGACAGACCCATACCTGCAGGCACAGGCCTCTGCGGCATGCCACCCCAGGACCTGGCATGTGGCACCATCCTTGGCACATGGCACACTCTGGCAGGTCCACTCTCCCTTGGCACACTCAACCACCCCTCGCTGCGCCCGGACCCTCCCGCATGACAGCAGCCACGAGACACTTAAAGGAGCCCAGGCTCAGACAGAGCTGGTGGATGCTCCAGCACGAGGGGCCACCCTGTCACCCTGGGCAGATGTGCAGCAGGCCGGGCACGCTCTGGGCACAGCTGCCGAGGCCCCAGGGCCGGGCAGAAGCTGCGTGAGAACCGCAACCTGCAGGCAGGCGCCAGAGCCGTCTCCGCCCTCTGCCTGGAGCCCGCGGGGGCAGGGCGGGGAGAAGGGCAGGGAAGCGGCTCCCTTAATTAATTAGTTCTAATTGAGATATCTTTGCAAATATTCCTTTGCTGGAGGACAGATTCCGCCTGCTTCCTGGGAATTTGCCGCCTGCCCGGCTCCGTCCGCGGCCCCGAGGACTGCAGAAACAGGAGAGAGAGCGCGCCCGAGAGGCCGGCCGTGCGCACCTCGGCGGCTCCGGTGACGACCGCGGGGACCGGGGAGGCTCCAAGGCGCCTGAGGTTCCGGGGTGTGGAGCGATCGGCAGGACACGCGGGCGGAGAAACTTCTGCCAGACGCAGGGACACACGGCCCGCGGCCCGGCAGACAGACGGCCCTCTGCCTTTTCCCGCCCCGCCGGCCTCCCGGTGCCCTGGGCGCCGCCCACCAGCCGAGCAGCCGCGTCAGCAGCAGCACGGCCCGATCCCCGCGGCCCGGCCGGCGCCTCCCTCCGCTCCCTCCCGGCAAGGCCGCAATCATCTCCCTTGTTCAAAATGAGCTCCTGCAGCTGGGGCCGGGCAGCTGCACCGTCTCGGCTGGTGGCCGGCGCTGCGCGCTCCCGCCCTCGCTCCCTCCCTCTCCGGGTGGTGGCGGATCCGCCGGGAGCCAGGCGCCCACCTCCGCCCCCACCTCCAGCTCCCGGTGGCCCAGGGGTCCAGACTTCGGATCTGCTCTGGGATGAATCTCAGACAGACAGTGGTGACAGAGAGACGTTCAGAGACAGATGACAGAGCCCGCAGAGATGAAGACAGAGAACCCGGGCTGAAACAGGTTGAGGGGCACAGAAAGAAGAGGCCCACGTCAGTCCACAGAGACAATCACTAGTCGCTCAGCACACCCCTGGCCTGTCTGCTGTGTATTACGGCCGTACGGTTAAGACTCGCTGAGAGAAATCAAAGCAGTTCGCGCCAGGTGTGGTGCCGCCTGCCTCTATTCCCAGTTACTTGGAGGCAGAGGCAGGAAGATCCCAAGTTCAAGTCCAGCCTGAGCAACTTTAGGGTTCAGTCCTTGGTACTGGGGCTGGGGTTTCTAGCTCACAATCTAGGTGAATTTTCTAACCACTGAATCTCTTACAAAGCTGAACAGACGGTCTGATTTTCCTTTCCCGCTGCAAGTCTCCATCTGACACTCAGGATAAGATCCCAGCAGCTCGGGCCGAATCTGTGGCCTTGGTCGTGATGCCCAGTAGGGATGATCTCTGCCCTCTCCTGGCTTCCAGCTCTGCTTGAGGCTCCCGCTGTGCCTACCACGATGCCCCCGCCCTCCCCCCGAAAACTGTCCTCACTGTCCGTCTGTCTGGAGGCTCCTGCCGCTCCTCTCTCTGGGCCAGTTTCCTCTCGGCTTTGACCTAGTTTAGGCTTCAGGACACAGGGCGCCCCCGGCCCGTGTAAGGCCCTGCGCCCCATCTCCACGCGGGGGGGGGCTCAGTTCAGGCATCGCCACCTCTGAGAGGCCTCATCCCCCGGGGCTGGTTTTGGTGCGTCGCCGCGGCCCCACAACAGCCCACAAATACCCCCATCGCCCCAAGAACGGTGGGGGACGCTGAGCTCACGGAAGCGGAGGGCCCTGGGGACTTCATCCAGCCTTCTTTCCTTCCATCTTTCTGGCGCTGGACTCGGGGCCTCCCACGTGCTGGGCCAGTTCTCCTCCGACGCTGGTCTGTCTAAACTCCCAGTTGCTCATTTATTTGCTGGTGTTTTGAAACAGGGTCTCGCCGTGCAGCCCAGGCTGCCTCAGAGTCGCTGCCACCCTCCTGCGACAGCCTCCTGAGTGTACCGTAGGGACGCAGCCCACATTTCCTCCCACGCCTGTG
>PVIC010028104.1:0-23444 GCA_004025085.1 Thryonomys swinderianus
TAGAAACCTCACATAGTTGGACGTGCCAGGAATGTGGAATGACTAACAAGGAAAGGAGCTGGACTTGAGAGGAGCCAGTCCAAGAGAGAGGTTCACTGAACAACAACCAACAAAGACATGAAGTGTTTGCTTGTTGGTTTACACAGAGGTTCACAACTATGAATTTGCCTTGGGTCTCAGAAGAGACTTTGACTTCTGAAAAATATTAGAACTCGTAAGACTTGAGTAAGGAATTATTGCATTTTTGGCAAGGGGTGTGTGCAAACAAGGGGTGCATCTGGGATGGACATGCAGGTATGACTATATGTGGTCCCTGATCCTTCTTCCTCTCTTATGCTATTTCTCTGCTCTGATTCCCAAGGTCATAAACTAAGTATCTTTGCTTTGCCACAGTCCTCCATCATGATATTCTTGCCTTAAAGCTACCCAACCATAGACTGAATCTTAAGACTGCAACCGTAAGCCAGATACATTTCTTTTCCTTTAAGTTGTAGGTATCAGGTAATTGTCCCAGGAGAGAGATCTGAACATCTATAAAACAAATACAATCTCTTACATCTTTCTATCCCTTAGCATAGTGCCTGATATACAATGGATGATCAATGAAGAATTACTAAATAAATCTGATTTTATAGAAAGGACATTTAAATAAATATTAATAAATTTAAATAAGCACATTTAAAATTAACCATAATCATTATTTAGTAAGAAAACCATGGCTCTGAAGACTATGCTCCTTACAAAAATACTTCTAAAGAACACTAATTAACCATGAGGCATAATTCCAACTAAAAAACTGGGATCTCCCACATAACCTCAAACTAACTCCTCACAAATTTTTCTTTATTTTCTGTCTTGTTCTTCTTAAAGCTGATAAATTGAAGTAAAAATGTTCTAGCAGATTTATAGAAATACTGTCCTCTAAATTTATTTCCTCTTCATAAGGACATACTATTTTTTCCATTACAAAAGTGTGACGTGTGAAATCAATATAAAAAGACTGCTTCTTACTCAAAAGATGGTTAGCAAAGATAGTATTTTGAAAGTTTTAAAAAATAAGTCTTTTAAAACTTTGGGAAAGTCATAAAAAGGTATGAAAAATATGAGATGATATTTTCAAGTTTCACTATAATATATTCCTAGAAAAGGTCACAATTAGTGTCAGACAGTAAATGCATGACAATGGCGTAGGAAACATGCAAAGCAATGTACTAAAACTTCCACACTGCTTTTACTTGAAAGAACTTAGACTCATCTTTCTTCACCTTCTGTTTTATTACAGGACCAAACTTCTCTAAGTTTCACCTCTTCAGAATTAGCTTCAGGGAAAGGTGTGGAAAAAAAACCATGTGCAACCTAATAAAAACAGCTCATTTTTAAACTGGTGCCAGACATGTATGTTTTATGAGTAAGACCTTAGATAATCCTTTGATTAAGAAGCTCCTGCATTCTAAATGCATAATACTGCCAAAAAAGAGAAGCCTCAAATTCCAAGTACACTCATTTCATTTTTTTAGACCACTACCAGAAATAAATCTCTTTTCTAAGTTATATTTTCTTATGCTTTAAAGTTTTTCAGAAAGGAAGAAAGAGCTACTATTATGAGTCAAGATTTGCTCCCATAATTCTCTCTACTTCCTCTCAATCTCAACTATCTTTCGTTCAAATTCACTTAAGGAGTGTTTCAGAGCCAGTCATAGAGGGAGAAGCAAAGCTGAGTACAGATACAAATAACTAGATACAAAGGAAAATGTCAGAGTTCAGAAACAACAAAAGTTAATCCAGAAAATCCCCTTGATGGAGGCACTATTTTTTAAATTGAGAGATAAAATTGTATGTATGTACTGTATACAACATGATGTTTAGAAATATATATTCACTAAAAAAATTTTTTTAAAAAAAGAAACATATGCACTGTGGAATACATAAAGCTAGCTAATGAACAAATCTATTAATGTAGTACAGACTTATTTTTCTGGTAAAAAATATCCACTCTGCATTTTTCAAGAATACATCATCATTCACCATGAGGAATGACAGATCTCTTCAGCTGATTCTGCCTATTTAACTGTTATGAGCAACTGTTTTAATTCAACCTTGAAGGATATGTAAGATCCTAAGTTACAGGAGATAAAAAAAAAATCATTCAAGAAAATTGAACTGCATTCAGCAAAGAATGCCACAACATATTTTGGAAATTAAAATTGAGAGTAATCAGTCACCTTTAGTAGATTAAACAAGAATGAGAACTGAAACAAATTATGGTATATCTGAGTAACTATACTCTCCAGCAAGTACCCAAATCCTTATTTTAGTAATATTAACTTGATAGGTCAAGGCAGGATATATAATACTGTAGAAAAGGAAATGAAGTAACAAAGTAAAAGCGAATGAAAGTTATGAGTCTACAAAAATAGTCTAATGACATGATACAAAATTCAAAGTAATTGAGATGAAAGCAAAGAGTAAAGAATGATATATTATGACAGATGAAACAAGATGACTTAGCAAATAGTGTATAAGGAAAATGGGAAATAAAAAATAACTAAACTTAAGACCAAATGAATTGAAAAATTACATTGTCATTAAAAAATTAGGAAAATAAGAGGATGACTGGTTTCAGGTTATTTGAGCTGGAAGAACAGTCAAAATAAAGTATCCAGGAGGTTAAAAATGTGATAAGTAACTGAAAGAACGGTTAGAGACAGAAATCCGGGTTGTGCCTATATGTATAAGATGGAGAAAGTAATCAATATAGACAAGACAATTAAAAGGAAGAAAGAATCAGATTGATGTGATACTGTGGGAACGAAAGAAAGGGCACCTGCGCTGTCAAGTGGTTCAGAAAATGTGAGGGCTGAAAGAAAGTTAATGAATCTTCAAGTAGGGTATTTTGGCTGACTTTTCAGATAATATGAATTTTTAAGTCAGATTATAAAATGTTGAGAAAAGAATGAGTAATGAAAACACAGACGGCTGATGGACAAAGTACTATGCAAGGGTAAAAAAGAAAAAAGACTGACAACTTGGTGCGAGGAAGATACATCAAGCCTAAATAAGGAAAATAAACACATTTTTAAAAATATTTTCTCTAGTCCTCAAACCAAGATATTTCAAGTTGAGGTTGATCAATCCTAATGTAAAAATCTGAGATGTAAAATGCTTCAAAGTCCGAAACTTGATGCTGCAAAGAAAAAAACCAACATGATGTCACAAGTGGAAAATTCTACACTTGATGTGACTGATCTCAGTTAAAATGTGCAAAATTATTGAAAATATTGTTAACAAATTATATTCAGGCTATGAGTATAAAGTGTATAAGCAAATGTCATTGTTAGACATGGTTATCTAACTGTAATTACTGCCAACTGTAATCCCCAAGATATCTCATTGTGTATATACTAATTAATAACTTTTTCAGTTTTGTTGTATTTTGAGACAGGGGTCTTGCTCTCTCTTGTTCAGGCTGATCTTGAACTTGCTGAGCAGTTTGGGTTGGCCGCAAATTTGTGGCAGTCTTCCTGCTTCAGCCTCTCAAGTGCTGGGATTATACCACACCTGGCTTCTAAACAAAATTCTATGATCCTAAACAATTCTGATCTCAAATATTTCAAAATAAGGGATATCCAACTTGTACTGTTTGGTTCTGTTATAAATTAAATATTCATATCCCCTCAAAATCCATATATTGATGCTTTAACCCCCAATTGATGCCATTTGAAGTAGGGTCTTTTATAGCTAATTATGGTTGCATGAAATAATAAGGGTGAGATCTTCATTAGTTTAGAAGAGATACCAGAGTCTCAGTTTCTCTCAAAAGGTCATGTGAAATTAAAACAAAAAAATAAACATTTGCAACTTCAAAAAAACCCAACCATACTAGCAACCTCACATCATATTTTTAAACTATAAGGAAATAAATTTGTTGTTTAAATCACACAGATCATGGTATTTTGTTATGGCTCCCCAAGTATGCTAAAATAACTCTAAAAGGATGTGGCTTATTCTTACACAAAGTATTATTAATGAACTTTCTTCAGGATACCATAACAGAAGTTAGGAAAAGCTGTAGTCTAATTCAAAACTCTCTTGTTGAATATCTCATATCTCAGAGCAACCTCACAAAAGTTCCCTATTTCAATGTTAAACAGAAAAATAGAAAATTAAATACTCAAATTGCAGATGAGAAAAAGCATCCATTACATATGGATACTCTAAAGGGTACAGAAAGAAGGAAGCACAAGGGGAAATGGAATAAATTTTGACTGACTGCACTGGGCAGAACTTAATAAGACAATAAAAAAACAGAAGCTTGGTTTCCTTTGGAAAGAAACAAAGTAAATTTCACAAAGTAGCTCTAAAAGTGGCTAAGAAATTTAAAATAAATAATTTACAAATTTTGGTGTTATTTACCCAGATAAAGAATCATACTCTAAGAGATGATAATCTATAATCCCAAAAGCTTTTAAATGGGCTTATAGTAAGACCCTACACTAAAGCAGTAACATTCATTGTTCCTATGATTCTCCATCATTCTTGTATTTTCAAACTTTCTTAAGAGTCCCTAGAGTGTCCTTTCTACTTATGCTATCTGCAAACAGCCTAAAGGCTACTATATAGGTAATAAAATACATGTAGTGTCAAACAGATTTACATTAGCATACAAACTGTCCTAATCAACTCACTCCTCTGATGAGTGTTTTTTGAGGACTAGTGGCTCAATTCCTTCCAAACAAGTATTTCAAGGGTTCTCAAGAAACACATACAAAGAGGCCACACCTTACTAACCAACTACCACTTAAAGTTGTTTTATTACTACCAATCTAATGGCATGTTTTAACTAGTATAATATCCTATCACTGCTAAGAAAAATATTAGTCTAACATTTCTTGTAATAGATTCCTAAATTGTAAGTCCTCATCCAAAACAAGTAGCAAGTTTCTGCATATATAGCACAGATTTGAGAAAATGGTAAGGGAGATGAAAGACAATATTGCAAAGGCTTCTGGAAAGAATGGAGCTATCAGGATAAATGTTCATATTCCTCTGGACAATGTAAACTAGAGAAAGCTCTTCTCATATAACACAAAGACAGAGTCTTAAGGAATTAGAAAGCTATTTCTTTCTCATCAGAAGTCAAAATATTTTGGATGGAAGCATAAATTTGACATGTTACAGAAAAGACCAAGTAAAACACTACATATAGCAAGCACAAGGTCCTGAGTTCAATCCCCAGTAACCACATACAACAATACTGAGTGTGGTGACTCAAGCCCACCAGCAATCAGTACCACATACCACAGTGCCAGGAGTGGTGGCTCACACCTGTAATCCCAGCACCTGGAGGCAGAGACTGGAGGATTGCTGAGTTCAAGTCTTACCTGGGTTACATAGCGAGCTCAGGGCCACCCTGAACTACAAAGCAAGACCCTGTCTCAAAAACAAAAAAATACCTACATGTATATATGTAACATAAAAATAGTAAAAGACTGATTTAGAACCAAGCTGAGGCTTAATAATATCAGGAAGTACCTAATATTATGAGCTTACGGGCCAATAATTCTAAACTGTCAACTATTTTAAAGGGAAAATGGCCAATTCCATATTTTTCCTCTCATATACATCAAGCTAGGGGATAGCTGTACCTGGCTAAAGTTCTAATTGATAAACTTTTAGTTCTATAGGGAAGGCTTGTTTTTTAAATTTGCTTTTTATTTTTGTTTTGTAGAATCAAATTTGGAATTTGCCTTAAAAGAAATAACAGTTGGGAAAGGAATAAATATGATTCTGAAAGAAAATAAAAGAGCATGTATATAGGAGGTGGGGAGGTGTGGGTGGGTAGGGATATGGGTAAAAATGAGAATTAATTTGTGTTGTATAATGGTACAAATTCCCCGATGTTATGTGTGATTGTGAGATGTATATAAATTGCACCAATAAAGAATTTTAAAAAAAGAAATAACAGTCTTGCAGAGATTATTTCCCAAGTTTTTGCTCTAGATAATGCCTCTCCTATTAACTTTTTTCAAGAAACTAATTAAATGTCAAATGAATAGATGTGTGCAGGTTAAACTGCAAAGGCAAAGGAAAAATCTGTGTGCACTTCACAAACAAGGGTTTATTATATCCTTCCTTGGAAGAAAAGACAGTCTAGAAATATTAACATTTTGATCATCTGTTGTTGACTGATCGGAGTAAACCTGTTCTTTATGAAAAAAATCTTTTTTGGGGGCCAGAGATTTAGCTCAGTGGTTCTGGTGCCTGCCTTGCAAGCACAAGGTCCCAAATTCAATCCCCAGTAACCACATACAACAGTGTTGGTTGTCCACCATGCCCGTAATTGCAGCAATCAGTACCACACACCATAACGCCAGCCATGGTGGCTCAGGCCTGTAATCCCAGCACTCAGGAGGCAGAGGCAGGACAATTGCTGAGTTCGAGGCTTGCCTGGGCTACATAGTGAGCTCAGGGCCACCCTGAACTACAAAGCAAGAAGTCTTTTTTTTTTTTTTTTTTTTGCTATTAGGGATACATTCTACAAGAATGACTTTTCCAGGTGATGAAACAATAAAAAAAAAAAAAGAAAACAAAAATTCCAAAGAACTGCTAACATATTTAAGTTAAGCCAGTAATATACTGAAAGGAAAAGATTTAATTGCTCAAATTTTACATAATCCAAACTCTGCAAATGAACATGGGAAGAAGACGCCAACAATTCAAAACCCACTGACCCGAAATATTTGAGACAATTAATTTCCTAACATAAACAAAAAGAAAGATGAGTAATATGGCCTATTCTCCATCTACGTTAGTTTCTACCACCTTAGACTTCCACATCAGAGCTGCATTAAAACCCCAGGCTCCCTTTCCCTCAGTATACCATGCCATGCAGAGCACACACAAGAAAGGCTGCAGTTATAAAAACAAAAACAAGAAAATGAAACAGCAGGAAGCAAGCTCCAAAGATGCAGGGCTGAATTAGCTACATCAGCTTACCATATATCTCCGATCTACTCTCCTCTGAACTAGACTTTGTCTTCTTGGAGGAGCTATCTGCACAAGAGCGGGAGAAAAGGAGAGATATAGAAAATATGGAGACCAATGTAAGGGGAAAAATTCATGGGGAAAAGAATGAATCATGAACAAGTTAAATCGTGCAAACATAAAGTATGAACATCACAGATGATAGCACTTAGAACAGTCATGAACAGTACAGGCAATGACATGTTTTAAAGATTTATTGAGGAAAAGACAGTCCAATTTAAAAAATCACATGAGTAGTCTATAAAATATGTCATCTGAAAATCGTAGTAATGACAAAAGCACAAAGAGCTAAAATAATCTCGTCATGAAGCATTACATGCTAAATCTGGCTTTGGAGAGCCAAAACAAATCACATCATAGATGAACAGTACAGAATAAATCTAACAAGACCATAACATTTTTATGAACATAGGCCAGAAACTTGTACCTTATCAGGAAGACAATAATTACTCATATAAATAAGAGCCTCTGAGCCCCATGACTTTAAAACTAGGTGTCAGAAATTGAGAATTCTTTCTTCATGGAGACCCCCTAAGAGACACATTACTATTTTCACCACAAAAGCCTCTTAAATCAATGACTGCGATTTCCTCTTACTTAGTAACCAAGAAGCAGATAAAGTTTAGCTATTTCCTAGTTTTTCTTTCTTGGGTAATATGTGCAATACTATTTCAAAATTTAAAAACCCATACTAAAAGTACAAAGCATCCTAATTACATATATATTAGTCTCTATTACAGGGATTTAGCTCAGTGGTTCTGGCACTTGCTTCGCAAGCACAAGGTTCTGAGTTTGATCCCTGGTACCAAAAAAAAAACGTTTAAACTATTTCTATGTAAAATCTTTAAAAGACAAATTATACAGTATCATGTATCTAAGCTTGCAGTATTCACTTTATCTTCTGTCATAGGGACATACAACTAAATAAAATACCATATGCTCAAAGTACATATATCCATTTCGAATAAGAAAAGCCAAATTAAGCTTTTTTTCTTCTTCTTCTTAAAGACAGGGTCTCGCTTTGTAGTTCGGCTGGCCCTGAGCTCACTATGTAGCCCAGGCTAGCCTTGAACTCACAGCAATCCTCTTGCCTCTGCCTCCCAAGTGGTGAGATGACAGGCATGAGCTTCCACGCCCAGCACTGTCAGTGGTATGTGGTACACTGGGGATCAAATTCAGGGACCTTGTGCTTGGGACACAGAGGCAGATACCTGAATCACTGAGCTAAACCCCTGGCCCCAAAATTAAGCAATTTTTATAAGTCAAATACTGAGTTTACAAGAAGAAGCAAAAGGAAAACCATGTATTTTACAAAACAAATTATAGCTATATAAATAAAGCTAAGCAATTAAAATTTGCTAATATGAAAACCTTAAGAAAGATCAACGCTTTGGACATTGAAAAACAGCTGAGTTCAGAATAATTTCTGACTGAACAAAAAGGATTGGTATTCATTTACTTACATTACAATGAGAAAGTTCTTAATTTTGAAGTTGCATTTTATCTAATACACTTCAATTCACTTTGATCACAACTGAATTTTTAAATTACCAAAGAAGTTTGTAGATGGCATTGCCCTGATTTTATTTGTCATGCATCTATGTGGCATGATGGATCTTTTTTTTTTATTGAGTTTATTGGTACATGATGGATCTTAATTTGGGTCCTGGGCATGACTCAAATCTTCATTGTGATAGGTACTTCTATTTTTATCATTATTTAAAAATATAATACACTCTACAATAACGCTTTAGTGGAATTTATAGTGTTGAAAGTTAAAAACGTATGCATTCTTGCTGACTGCTAAAGTTTAAAATTATATGCTTAGAGTGGAGATATAGAGTACAACAGATAAAACAACTTCTGGTGGCTTAAACTGTATTATTCTGAACTTCACTATTCTCAATATTCACTGGAAGAACAAACAATGTTTTACCTGTGGGGTCAAAATCATGGGAAGCACTACGTTCAACTTTCTGCTTCTTATCTGTTGGTGACTCTCGGTTCAAAATACTTCCATGCCTAAATTAAATCAAAGCAATGAAATGTTCACTATAAGAAAAGCATCAAAATTAAAATTTAACTTAAAAATCTCAAAAGTGTATCTTATGGAGAAAACCAGGAAATCATTTTGCTTTACAAAGCATCATAACCCTAATTTATATTCTGCAAAAAGGTTTAAGATTCATTCTATACCATGTATATACTGTCTACTTAAATTATAAATGCTTCAAATAATAAAAATAGTATTGTTAAACTCTTTTATTCATAGAAATAACTATGTAGTTTTTTTAGTTGGTTTTCACAGGTCCATTGCTATCATTTCCATTTAAGAAGAAAACAATCCCTACAGAAATCAAACATATTCTCTAACTCTATATATACTACAATCATGTTCAAAATCACTGTATGAGAAATGCAGGATGCATGAGAAGTTTATAAAAACAAACCTCAAGGAAATCTCACTTCAAAACTGCCTATAGTTATAGCCACAGAAGTCTTAGCTACCACCTTCAGACCCAAGATGATACTAGAATTATTTTTACTATGGTCTAACCAATTATACTGCTCAGATAATGGGTAGGAAACACACAAGACCCTATGACACATATGCTACTAATTGTCAAGATTAGCTTACACTTGGTATCCTGTATGATACTAAGAATTATAAAACTATTACAAAACTTAGGCATGACATACTACCTAAAATTTAAATAATATTTATTATAATAATTAAGAAAAGAGATGTAAAGTATAAGTACTAGAGAAGAGTCTTAGATGTCTTATCACAAGAAATAAATATAGATACAGAGGTACAGACAAATGTGAACATTTGTTTTAAAATAAGTAAGACTAAATCAATACCAAAATTCATTAAACACAGTTATAGTCACTCAAGTGATAAAACATATCAAAAACCAGCAATCCATTTTCACCTCTTAAGCAACACAATTCAAAACAGTCACAGATTTTAAAATTAAATCTCTTCATGGGGAGTGACCTTAAGTATCAATTTGAACAAACTTTAAAACTGCTTATATTAAAAACACTGAAAATATTATCAAAACAATTGTGTTCCAAAAATAATATGCAACACCTGTTATACTTTAAATTTGTGAAATATTATGAAATTTTGTATTACTTAAACACACATTCTCAAAAACCACAAAAATTCCCATAATTTTGAAGGAATGTTTCTAATTAAAATTTAACATAAACTTCAGTATGACAGGCAACTGAATAACTTACCTTATTGGTTTTTTGAGGGGAAACCTGAAACAAAGGAAAAAAAGATAATTGTAGTTATTCTGTTTTTAAGATAAATTATTGTAAATTAATTCTACTAAACCAGAAAGAAAGCAGTTAAGTCTGCTTTCCTAAAGCAAGATTCAACAAACATGTGGGATAAGAATTTGGACACCACTTTCAAATACCTTTATTTTGTCAAATCTTAAATTGCAGGTACATTATAACCATCATAGGTCCCTGAAAACAATTCTTTTAAAAAATACAAATAACAACTGCTAAGTTTATTCACAGTTTCCTAGATTCAGATCATTAACCTTGTCACATGTATCATCTTGCTTAATCATCAAAAAAAATCCTAATGAAGAGAATTTTATTTTACAAGTTTAAAAAAAATGAAGGCAAAATGAATGTTTTACCTTAAAATACTAAATTTTCCTAGCAGGAAAAGTTCCTTCTAGCACATCATTTTCCCCATTTCCTAAAGAATGTAGGTGCTGACTACTGCACTATTGAACTGTATTTTACCTTCTGATTAGATTAAATTATGGTCTTTTAACTATTTGTGTTTAACTTTGGTAACAATAACCTCATTACCCTTACATTACTATCAGCTACTAAAAATTCATTCCAGAAGTAGAAAACAAACAAAAACACACTTTTTTCTGTTTTCTTTAATATTGTTCACCCCTGGGAGTTCTGTAAACTGCAAGAGCCAAAGTATTTCCTCCTTTTTTTTTTTTTTTTTTTTTTTTTTTTTTTTTTTTTTTTTTTTTTTTTTTTTTTTTTTTTTTTTTTTTTTTTTTTTTTTTTTTTTTTTTTTTTTTTGAGATAGGGTTTTGTTTTGTAGTTCAGGCTGGCCCTGAACTCACTATGTAGCCCAGGCAAACCTCGAACTCAACAGTCCTCCTGCCTCTGCTTCCCGAGTGCTGGGATTAAAGATGTGAGCTACCACACCCAGCACTGTGGTGTGTGGTACTGATTCCTGGAAGGCATGAGTTACCACATCCGGTACAGTTTTATGTGGTTATTCAGGATAGAACCAGGGACCTTGCACTTGCTAGGCAGGCGCTGGAACCAGCCCTCCTTGTCTTTCTTTTAAATAAATATTACAGGGGCTACTTGATAAGAGTTTAATGTTATACATAAACACTAAGTCTTAAAAGGAAAACCTTAAGTATCTTCCCATTCCTCTGATTCCTGTCCTTTATAGATCATTTTGACCTATGGTGTTTATGTAAAGATTATCTGGGTAAGTAATAAGACCAGTGGTTTACTAAAACAATAAATTGGATTTTGAAAGGCTTGACATAAAGACAGTAAGAAATAAACAAAACAAAACTTGAATGACTATATTTTATTTAGCATGGGGCAAGTTCTCTTAAAAATCTAAAAGAAAAGTTTCATTATAATTCCCTTAAGTCCAATTTGAGTCACAACTGATCCACAGAAAAAGACAAAGAATCCAAAAAGTTTCCCTAATTAATGATGGCATACAATACACAACAAAGAGGCCACAAGGAAAGGCGATTCTGCAACAACAGCATGAACACTCTTCTGAAGAACATACTGATTATAACAGAAAGCCAAGTCTTCATAAATAGGAATTTTTATGTAAATCCATCCACTGTTGTTCTGGTGTGTGAGTAGGAGGCAATAGGAACATGTTTTTAAATTTACAGATGAATATAAAAATTGTCAGAAAAGGATTTCCAACTCAGTTTCTGCAAAGGGTAACACCTGCAGTTTATCAAACTCAGCCACTGTGCCTTATAGCATTGTTAAACCTCCCCCAGAACAATGCTGTTTGCGTCAGGATCTGCAACATTCAGGGGGATTCTGGCAAAGAATCCTGGAAGTTCCCAGATTACTGATTGTAAACTAGTTTCCTGAACTATTTTCTCTTATAGGAGAACGGAAAAGGAACAGAAAAAGGAGGACAAAAATGCATGACAAGATGAAGAAAGACTATCATAGAATAAGTTGCTTGTCACAATCTATTTAGTACATTTATAAACTATAGATTAAAAACATTTCAAATAAAAAATTTTAGACCACACTATTTTTCTCCAATCACTGAATTTTACTTTAAAATATCTGTAAAAACAAGTATACAAATATACAGGTGTGCACATACATTTGTGCATATATACTCAAATAATATCAAGAGCCTTTTTGAATTTCAACTAAGAAAATCACAACCACCCCATAGTTTTATAAAATTCCTACCAGATGTTGAATATTGAGATAGAGACCTGATCTGAGAGCTAGAAATAGGAAGCCAGACACCTAAGAAAAAAGCTTAAGGCTAAAGTTGTAGACTTAACTCAAATCTGGTTACAGAAATTTAAAACAGCAGGTCCTGAAGAAAAATAGCAAGGTTCAATCCTGGGGGGCGGGGCTCGCATCTGCATGACTGAGAATGGAGGCAGAAGCCAATCAAGGTTAAGAAGATGATTCACAAAAGAGGCCAAAGAATTTAAACACTGCCAATGGCATAGGAAGGCAGGTCTAAAGGCTCAAAAGTGGCCTTGTTTAACTTTAGGCAACTGGAACAAAGTCTGGAGAAATGTATTTTCAAGACCCCACTCACTGGGCAATCTAATCATAAAACTTCCTTGGTTATACATATGCATAGAACAGCCACAGGTAAATGCTGACATACTGTTAGATGTGCTTAATGAAACCGTGCCTGGCTTCTGAAAACATCTTGTTGCCAACTTAGACATTTAGTCAACAATGAATAAGCGTATGTACATTTATATGTGTTTATTTGTATTTTTAAAGATATTCAACAAATTCAAAATATTAATTTACAGAATCATGACTTTTTTAAAAAAAGGAAAAGATGATTAGGAATTAGAGACACTAGGATCAAGGTGACTAGCTGCTCTTTTATTTATTTATTGAAAGGACTATAGTTATTTCAAGTCCTTTATTGCAGAAACAATTTTTTTCTTTATTGAGTTTATTGATACATGTTAGGTATATATAATGACCTCATTCATCATTCAGAATTTGTAGCTATACATGACATATCTTGATATTTTTTCCAATGCCCTGGCCCTCCCTTTAACTCCTCCATTCCCAAAATACATTAGCTATTGTTTCCTTTTTACTTTTTGCCATGAATTTTTTTTTCCTTTCTCTTTGCTTTCTCTTGCTCCCTCTTTGAACATTTTCCTTCCTATTTTTTAATACCTATTATACATTTTAGATCTCATTTACACCTTTAGTTTCCTATATCTAATTTTCTTTGTAGTCAGGTTTTACTGTGGTGGGGGTATAATTGGGATATCTCCAAGATTCTTAAATAGAACTTTTTCTGGATCAAGAAAAATACAAAGGTCCACCAAGTTCTCTGTTCCCTATTTGCTTGTCATAGATTATCTACTAGAAATCTTTTCTTTATTGAGGAAAAAAAAACCAGCCTTTAAAAGCTCCCCAGATGGGGGCCGGAGGGTCAGCTCAGTGGTTCCGGCGCCTGCCTCGCAAGCGCAAGGTCCTGAGTTCGATCCCCGGTAACCACATATAATGCTGGGTGTGGAGACACACCCACCAACAATCAACACCGCATACCACAATGCTGGACGTGGTGGCTCACGCCTGTAATCCCAGCACTCGGGAGGCAGAGACAGGAGGATTGCTGAGTTCGCGGCGGCTTGCCTGGGCACCATAGTGAGCTCAGGGCCAGCCTGAACTACAAAAGCGAGACCCTGTCTCAAAAAGCAAAAAAAAAAAAAAAGCTCCCCAGATGAAATCATATCAGAAGATACCACCTCTCAAACTTCCTACCTTTGTCTCTCTCCTCCAAGATATTAATATTTCATCCAAAGTTTAGTTATAACAAGAAATTTAGAACTCTACATGGTTTTTTGTTTTTGTTTTGCTTTTGAGACAGGGTCTTGCTATACAGGTCATTCTGGCCTCAAACTCATGTTGACCCTCCTGCCTCAGCCTCTAGAGTGCTGGGTTTATAGGCTGATACCACTTCGCCCAGCTACAGTTTTTCTTTTTCTTTTTTTTTTTTTTTCGATTTTTGAGACAGGGTCTCGCTTTGTAGTTCAGGCTGGCCCTCCACTCACTATGTAGCCCAGGCAAGCCTGGAACTCAGCAATCCTCCTGCCTCTGCCTCCCGAGTGTTGGGATGACAGGCGTGAACCACCACACCCCACACTGTGGTATGTGGTATTGATTGCTGGTGGGCATGAGTCACCACACCCAGCACTGTATGTGATTACCAGGATCGAACTCAGGGCCTTGCGCTTGTAGGGCAGGCTCTGGAACCACTAAGCTAAATCTCCGGCCCCTACACAGTTTTTCTTAATAAAAGATGATTGAAATGAAGGAGATGAAGCTAAGGAATTTTTATCTACACTGGATAAAGGTCAAGGTTATCGGTAGCCAAAAAAATGTTAGCTACTAAATGTAAAATTAACATGAATTCCATTGAAAGATGCATCCTGATTTTAATCATGTTAAAATGTGTAGGAGCCAGAGATTTAGTTCAATAGTTCCAGTACCTGCCTCACAAGCACAAGGTCCTGAGTTTGATCCCTGGTACCATATACCACAATGCTGGGTATGGTGGCTCACACCTGTAATCCCAGTACTCGGGAGGCAGAGGCAGGAGGATTGCTGAGTTCCAGGCTCACCTGGGCTACACAGTGAGCTCAGGGCCAGCCTGAACTACAAAGCAAGTCCCTATCTCTAAATACATACATGCATACATACATACATACATACATATATAATTTTTAAAATGTATAGGGGTGAATGGACCTGCACCATGAAATAATAAAATATAGCACTAGAACCCATTCCAGAGTGGGTAATTAGAGACAAAAACAATCCCTACAAATTAGGTTACAATTAAGTGAATTTTGAGGCTCAAACCCCATTAAATAATAACATATATCAGTCTAGAAATCAAAAATGGACTGACACAGGAATTAAGTATTATCATTATACTCAATGATAATTCCATATAATTTCAAGGTCATGAGTGCAAAGAATGTCTCAAAAAATATACATATATATAACTAAGCACATAGCCTACTTTCACAATTTAATAGGTGCTTGAACTTGGACAAGTTGTTTTCCCTTTATAGGAATCTTCTGTAAAGCAGAAATAAACACTAGTGCTAAGCCTCATAAATTTGTTTTGGGGTAAATTAGAAAATAAGAAGCACTGCATATTAAATACTAGTAACCATTTATAAATGGACCATTGGGAAGCACAAAAATATGAGCTGAACATTAGTGGTATGAATTGAAATTAAAGAGAAAAGAAGGGCCAGAGATTTAGTTCCACCGCCTGCCTAGCAAGCACAAGGTCCCTGGTTTGATCCTGGTAACCACATACAATGATATGATAATGGACATGGTGACTCATGCCCACCAGCAATCAGTACCACACCCCACAATGCTGGGTATGGTAGTTTATGCCTGTAATCCCAGCCCTTGGGAGGCAGAGGCAGGAGGACTGCTGAGTTCAAGGCTTGCCTCAGCTACATAGTGAGCTCAGGGCCAGCCTGAACTACAAAGCGAGACCTGTCTCAAAAAAAAGAAAAGAAAAGAAAAGACAAACTTAAAGACCAATAATATACAAATAGTTTTTAGCTCAGTAAAATGCATAGATATGAAGAATTCAAACCCCGTAGTGAATTCAAGATTTAACTCACTTATATAAAAGTAAAATAAATAACTAAATTAACAAAATTCCTAGGTGCACTGGTCATTAGAGAGATGCAAATGAAAACAACATTGAGATTTCATCTCACTCCACAAAGAATGGCCACTATTACAAAATCAACCAACAATAAATGCTGGCGTGGCTGTGAGGAGAAAGGAACCCTTCTCTACTGTGGGTGGGATTGCAGACTTGTGCAACCATTGTGGAGATCTGTGTGGAGATTTCTCAGAAAACTAGGACAAGGGGTCCCATTTGACCCTGTTATCCCCCTGCTAGGAATATACCCAAAAGAATTTTAAAAATCACATTGGAAAGACAGATGTACACTCTTGTTCATAGCAGCTCAGTTCGTGATAGATCAATCTTGGAAACAACCCAAATGCCCATCAACTGGAGACTGGATAAAGAAGATGTGGGCTTTTTTTTATAAAATGGAGTATTCTTCTGCCACAAAGAATGACAAGATTGATTCATTTATGTGCAAATGGAGACATCTGGAGGATACACTAATAAGTGAAATAAATAGATCACACATAGGCAAATACCCGATCTTCTCTTTGATATGAGCACCTGTAGATGCAAATGAGCTCTAGGAAAGTATGACAGTTTTTGTAGAATGGGAAATTTCCATAGGAAATTTGGTGTGGGAATGTAATGAGAGGAAGGAATAAATATGATTCGGAAAGAAAATAAAAGAGCATGTATATAGAGGGTGGGGAGGTGTGGGTAGGTAGGGATATGGGTAAAAATGAGAATTAACTTGTGTCATACACTAGTACAAATTCCCCAATGTTATATGTGATTGTGAGATGTATATAAATTGTACCGATAAAGAATTCAATTTAAAGCACTCGGGAGGCAGAGACAGGAGAATTGCTGAGTTTGCGGCGGCTTGCCTGGGCACCATAGTGAGCTCAGGGCCAGCCTGAACTACAAAGCGAGACCCTGTCTCCAAAAAGCAAAAAAAAAAAAAAAAAAAAGAATTCAATTTAAAAAAATTCCCAGGAGCTATAGGGCATAAGAGAAAAACAAAAAGAAAGTTAAAAACTAAATTTCAAGGGCCAGAGATTCAGCTCAGTGGTTCTGGAACCTGTCTAGCAAGTACAAGGTCCTGAGTTCGATCCCTGGTAACCACATACAATGCAGGGTGTGGTGACTCATGTCCACCAGCAATCAATACCACATAAGAAGTGCCGGGCATGGTGACTCGGGCATGGTGACTCACGCCTGTCATCCCAGCACTTGGGAGGCAGAGACAGGAGGATTGCTGAGTTCAAGGCTTGCCTGGGCTACATAGTGAGCTGAGGGCCAGCCTGAACTACAAAGCGAGACCCTGTCTCAAAACAAACAAACAAACTAAATTTCAATATTCCTGCCAAGTAGCAACAGTGTGGTGTTTTGTTGTTGTTGTTGTTGTTTTTTTTTTTTTGCCAATTTAGTGAAACAGTACTGACTATATCCATCAGGAAAAATACACCAAGAAAATGTTTTAATACAAATATTCCATCTTCACATTTGGACTTCTGTATACAATGTACAAAAGTTCCTTCTTAAAATATATCTATCTCATATACTGGACTTCCAAATAAGACTTGAAAAGATCTAAAAAACAGCTGTAAATAATTCTTAGCAGATACAAGGAATTTTATGATAAGGCTATTCATTAATGTAACCCATTTCCTTTCATAAATATTTACGCCGGGTCCACATTCACATACTAACAGTGCTGTAAGCAATATCCTTGTAACTCAAGTCCTACACTCACTCTTGATTTCATTCCTAGGATGAATTCACTTACATTAAGGAATTCACATGGGAGTTTGGACTAGAGAGAAGAGGAGTTTGTGTGGGTACTACATAAACAAAAGAAAGAAGACACACTGGTCTCCTAACTCAATTCCATGGACTCATCTTTTGTAGCAAGAGAAAACAGCAGAAGCTTCTGAAGGAGCTGTTTGGCAACACAATTTGTAAGACAAATGGCCAAGGTAACATTACTTTGGTCCTCAATTGACAAAATGCGACATAAAGTGGGTGAGATTATATTGGTTAAAAGTAAAAAAAAAAAAACAAAAAAAAAAAACAAGGGGTGGGGGCCTGTGGGTGGCTAGGGATATGAGTAAAAATGAGAATTAACTTCTGTCATATACTGGTACCAATTCCCCAATGTTGAGTGTGATTGTGAACTGTATATAAAATGTACCAATAAAGAATTCAATTAAAAAAACAGGGATCTACATAATAGCTATTAGGAGCAGATTAGCTATAAATGCCCAAAAGGCATAATGAATTGACAGTATTTTCAGACCAATCTGTGTTTTATTAAACACAACATCAATACATTAGAAAAGAGTAAACATGGATGAGGAAGATGCATTTTCTTACGCACTATGTGAAAAACACTAAGTGCAGAGAATGTCTCAATTTGCTTAAACAGGAAAGCAATTTTAAATTGAGAACCATATTTGTTTTTGTTGTTGTGGTTGTTGTTCAACCCCCTCTTCCTCAAAGATGTGCCGCAGTCCTAAGTCCCATTGCCTGCTGGTTTGACTCTATTTGGAAACTGGGTTTTAATAGAAGCTTTTGGTGTCACATCTAAACTCTTTGCTTAAAGTTACAAAGACTGTCCCCTGTATTTTCTTCTGAAAGTGAAAATGACCAATTTATTGTTATGATAATATATTTTGTAATAATTTTTGCATAGGGTATTAGTTATAAATAGAAATTTACTCATCTGCATATGGATATCTAATTACTCCATTTCCATTTAGAAGACTATCTCCACAGAATTTTTTGCCCTTTTGTTGAAAATCTGTTACTCACAGATGTGTGAGTCTACTTGTAGAGTATCACAAGTAGCCTTTTTTAAAATCTACCATAGATACAGGTTATGAACATGCTGATATATAACTAGTAAGAGTAACTGGCCATTTTGTTAAGGTACTATTTACCAGGCTTTTACCTTAAAGTTATTGTTTTTCCCTTGATATACTTTATTCTTTAGAAGTCATTAAATCCAATCCACTTTAGGAGTTAGAGGATTAAGCTACTGGAATTTTTCAGAACTGAAGATTTATGTTTCCTTACCCATATGCAAGCATACACAATCATTTATATCAGTGCAGGCTCATGTAATTTATTTTGTACTTTGAATTTTAATACAAATGTATTATCTTCATTCTTTAATTCAAATTGTTCCATCTTAAACCATTGGGAATTATTTTAAGTGGCACCTACATCACTCTGACAAGACCCCACCCCTCTGTATTCCTAGCACTTCCTTATTTCTGGCACTCTCAGGTACTTTAGCTCCTTGGAGTGCCAGAAAACACAAGTATCTATACTTGAACTCTCTAGCCCTAGAATCAGCTATTTTTCCAAGAAGTAATTTTATTGTATTATAATATTTAGAGACCAAGATCCAGAACATGTGGAAATGTCACCAATTCTGAGCCCTCACGTTAGACACAAATAGGAAATCCGTGTGAAAATACTAATGTATAGACACAGAGGTTTAATTATTTTGGTATACAGCTAGCTAGTTAAACTAACATCTCTGGTTCTAATCTTTTATTAATAGGATTTGTTCTGCTCTTCCGTACTTTAACTTTCCTATTTTGATAGTGAAAAAACTATTTTCTACCATCTGTCATTGACTTACTTATGTTTCTTGATTTTCCAATGTTAAACCTTCTACTCCTGGGATGAATTTCATCTGCCAATTTTTTTTAATTGAATTCTTTATTGGTACAATTTATATACATCTCAAAATCACATATAACATTGGGAAATTTGTACCAGTATATGACACAAGTTAATTCTCATTTTTACCCATATCCCTACCCACTCCCCCCTCCCCCCCTTTATACATGTTATTTTCTTTCTGTATCATATTTATTCCTTCCCCTCATCACATTCCCCCACCAAGTTTCCTATAGAAATATTCCACTCTATAAAAGCTGTCCTACTTTCTAGAATCATCTGCCAGTTTTATATGCATGCTCGCACATGAGCACAAAACACACAGTTATGTTTGCTCATTGTATACTAGAGTTGGATTTATTAAACCTCAACCATGTTTTATGTATCTTTAGTTTACTGGTATGAAGTTGTTAATATTCCCTTATTCTGTTAATACCTATAGAATCTATAGAATATGTAATAATGTTAGTAGAGCTTATCTATTTTTTATTCTTGGTCGGTTGGTTAAAGTTTTATTAACTTTTTATTCTTGGTCAGTTGGTTAAAGTTTTATTAATTTTATCAATCTCAAAAAAACTAGGTTTTGTTTTAGTTTTCTCATTTTTGTTTCCCACTTCAATAATTCCTAATCTAATCTTTATTTTTTTACTATTCTTTTCCTCTGTTTTCTTTGGCTTTAACTTGTTCTTTTTCATAGTTTCTTAAAATTAAGATTGAAAATGATTTTAGAACTTTTTTCTAATAGGTATTTAATGCTTATAAATGCTACTGCATTAATAGCAGCCTACAAATTCTGATATATTTTCACCTTACTTCAACACAAAATAGTTTCCAATTTCCATTTTGATTTCTTATTTGACCTATGGGTTATTTATCTTGTTTAATTTCCAAATATTTGGAGATTTTTCCAGAGATCATATTCTGGTTTTTTTTTTCTTTATTTTTTAGACACTTTGTAGTGTCTAAAAGGCCTTGCTTTGTAGCTCAGGCTGACCCAGCTTGCTTTGTTGCTAGGCCTCGCTTTGTAGCTCAGGCTGACCCCAGGCAAGCCTTGAACTCACAGCAATCCTCCTGCCTCTGCCTCTGCCTCTGGAGTGCTGGGATTACAGGCGTGAGCCACCACGCCTGGCATTGTGGTGTGTGGTGCTGACTGCTGGTGGGCGTGAGTCACCATGAAGCATTGTGGTATGTGGTCACCAGCTACTGAACTAGGAACCTTGCACTTGCCAGGCAGAAGCCAGCACACTAAGCTAAATCCCCGGCCCATATTTCCATTGTTTTCTAATTCCATGATAATCCAAAAATATATATAATGTGGGCTGGAAATTTAGCTCAGTGGTTCCAGTGCCTACCTCCCAAGGGCAAGGCCCTGAGTTCCATCCTGGTAACCACAAACAATGCTGGGCATGGTGATCAGCCCATCAGCAATCAATACCACATACTGCAGTGTGGGGTGTGGTGGCTCACACCTGTAATCCCAGCACTCAGGAGGCAGAGACAGGAGGATTGCTGAGTTCCAGGCTTGCCTGGGCTACATAGTGAGCTGAGGGCCAGCCTCAACTACAAAGCGAGACCCTGTCTCAAAAAAAAAAAAAAAAAAGTATATATATATATATATATATATATATATATATATATATATATGTGTGTGTGTGTGTGTGTGTGTATACATATATATATATATATATATATATATATAGTGAATCTTCTTAAACTAATGAAGGTAATTTATAGTCTGGAATATTGTCTGTCTTGGTAAATGCTCCATATAGACTTGCAAGAAGAAAAATAAAGGTATTACAGAGTGGTTGAAATGCAGAGAAAATGAAATAAGATCAAACTGGTCAACTTAATTCTTCCACAAGCTTGCTGAGTTTATCCATTTCTATCAATTATTGAGAGAGAGACATACTAAAATCAATGACAACATCACAGAATTTTCTATGATTTGAAAAGTTAGGGTTAGCATGATATTATCCTTTTACCTCCTTTTTTAAAGTAAACTACACAACCTTTATTTTTAAGCTGTGTTTCTTGAAGGCAACATATACTTGGGGTTGGCTGTTTTATCCAATCTTTGCTAATTAGACCATTTATCTCTAATAAAGATACTGATGTGGCTAAATCTATCATCTTGCTATCAATTTTTTATTTGTCTCATCTATTCTTTTTTGGGAGATGGGAGTCTTGCTTTGTAATTCAGGGTGGCCCTGAGCTCACTATGTAGCCCAGACAAGCCTTGAATTCAGCAATCCTCCTGCCTCTGCCTCCTGAGTGCTGGGATTACTGCCATGAGCCACCACACCTGGCACTGTGGTATGTGATGCTGATTGGTGGTCGTCATAAGTCATCATGCCCGGTACTGTTTTATGTGTTTACTGAAATCAAACTCAGGATCTCGCATTTGCAAGGCAGGCACCAGAACCACTGAGCTAAATCTCTGGCCCAATCTCATCTATTCTTTGTTTCCTTCTTTGTCTTCTTTTAGATTGTATTATAAATCAACTGACTTATTTTGAAAACAATTTTAATATTCTTTAAACTTATGTGACTCTAGTTTTATTCAGTTATCTCCTATTCTCCTCAAACCATAGATGATTCAGGGGAAACTGACCCCATCTGCAGCAACAATTTTTTGGTCTAAAAGTAATTCAGTCCTTCCATAAGTGACTGGCTCAAAAGAATCAATGAAAACAGAAATAAAACTCACTTAGAGGTATCTGAAAATAACATCTTCACTTTTAAGGCACTGTCTGTCTGTCTGCCTCCCTCCCTCACTCACTCTCACTCTGTATGTGTGTGTGTGTGTATGCATGTATGTATGTGTGGGTGTGTGTGTGTATATATACACACACATACATACATGCATACAAGGATGAGGAAACACTCAGACATAACTACTACTAAGCATTCAAACTTAAGGGCTATTTTTAAGATGAAACTGACATGGCAAGAGTGCAAAGATGAAAAACATCTGAGCCCTTGACATTTAAGCCACTAGAATCAAAACCTCTGAGGCCTACTGCTGGACTTTCTTTTTATGTGAGCTACTAGATGTATTAGTGCTTAAGTCAGTTTGGCCTAGGGGTTTTCTACTCTAGGAAACCAATTTCATGCTAAGCAAGAGAAATACGAAACTATTCCAGGTACTGTTGTAGACACTGGAGATTGTATTAGTGAATAGATAAGGTTTATTATCTGAGAGAGAAATTCTCAAGAAGCTTATATTCTATAGGAAGAAGACAGACTTAAGACAAATAATTACACCAAACAATTTCAAATCATGGAAAGTTCTATGAGAAAAATTTTAAAATGTGACAGGGCTGGAGATTTAGCTCAGTGGTTCTGGCACTTGCTTAGCAAGTGCAAGGTCCTGAGTTCAATCCCCGGTAACCACATACAACAACACCAGGCATGATGACTCATGCCCACCAGCAATCAGTACCACAAACCACAATGCCAGGTATGATACTCACACCTGTAATCCCAGCACTCGTGAGGCAGAGGCAGGAGGATTGCTGAGTTCCAGGCTTGCCTGGGCTCCATAGTGAGCTGAGGGCCAGCCCAAACTGCAAAGCAAAACCCTGTCTCAAAAATTAATTAATTATTTTTTTAAAAATATCTAATGGAGGACCGGAGGGTTAGCTCCGTGGTTCCGGCGCCTGCCTCGCAAGCGCAAGGACCTGAGTTCTATCCCCGGTAACCACATATAATGCTGGGCATGGAGACATGCCCATCAACAATCAACACCGCATAC
>PVIC010028105.1:0-23344 GCA_004025085.1 Thryonomys swinderianus
TTGGGGCACCCAGAGACATGGAAAGTGGGGGCAGCTGAAATGAATGCAGCCCTATGGCAGACACCAGTGACCAACTATACGCAGCAGGAAGGCAGTGCAAGACTCAGCACTGACTCACTGTCCTTCCCTCAAATCTGATGGACTCCAAGATTGCAAAAGAAACCACTTACTCAAAAACACAATTTTTTTTTTTTTTTTTTTTTTTTTTTGCAGCACCAAGGATCAAACTCAAGCCCTTTGTTTCCAAGGTAGGCGTGATACCACTTGAACTAAATCCACAGCCCTAGAAGAATTCTTTTTCTTTTTCTTTTCTTCGACAGGGTCTGGCTTTGTAGTTCAGGCTCTTTCAAAAGTCACTCCCCCAAAGACCCAAGACCTTTCACTAGGACCTGCCCCTTAAAGGTTCCATCACAAACCTATAGCACCAAATTGAGGACCGAGCCTTTAACACACCGACCTTCGGGAAGACACTTCAAACCCAAACCGGAACGCAATCACTTGAGAAAATTGGTGGGGTACACTGTACTCTGGAATATAACCCATGGCATGCAACCACAAATAAATTAAAATAGAAACACGTGACAAAAATATACTTACACACAGGCATTCAAAAAAATTAAAGCCAACCTTGCTGGGTGTGGTGGTGTACACCTGTAATCCTACTACCCCGGGAGTCTGAGGCGGGAGGATTGCAAATTCGGTTTAGTGAGACCTGAGGGGAAACTCAGTGGGAAGGCCCTGGGTTTGATCCCCAGTACTATGAAAAATAAATAAAACAAAGTTAAAGCCATTTTTCCAATCTGAAAGTGAGGAAATATTTCTGAGATATATATACATAGAGAGAGAGAGATAAGTATAGGGATGGATAGATAGATAGATGATAGATAGATAAATTTTCCCCAGAATCAGTGTAATTATTATGTAGCAAAAGCATATATTGATTTGAAAAGGAGATATTAATGTCCAAAAATAAATACATTAAACCACATTTCCAAATATCTTGTGGACCCAGGAGCTCAGAACCTTTCTTTTTGCCTAGAGCAATGCATGAGTATCCTCACATAGTCTTTTCTGGGCCTACAGTACTGAAAATCTATAACGATCCTTAGCACAAGAAGGCATCCAGTTAGGGCTGGGGATGTGGCTCAGCGGTGCTACCTCGTACCTGATAAGTGCAAGGTCCGGAGTGGGGGGGGGCATCCAGGTGTGATGGTGCACACATGTAATCCCAGCACTTGGGAGGGTGAGGTGGAGGATCGTCAGGACTTCAAGGCCAGCCTGGGCACACAGTGAGAACCTGTCTTAAAAAAACAAAAAAGTACAAGCCACAGAGAAGGACCTGAAGGGTGCCAGGGAGCTACCCTTGTCTGCAGGTGTACCTGCAAATTTGTATCCTCGGTCCAGGTACAGATTCCCAAATGGTACGTGCCATTAGGAGATACGATCACCCACAAGGCTTACTTTTCCAGGTCCTGGCAAGATACAACCACAAATGTGTTTTGCTTATCTATATAACAGGATAGCCGCTGTTAGCTGGGCTTATCTTTCGTCTGATTTCTGCTTAACTCTATTTGTAATCCACAGCTTCCTCATTTGTGGGTTTTGTTTTACTTTTTACTTCAGTGACCTCAAGTAATGTTCAATTTTTATTCTTAGAGAAAGATACCTCAATTTCTTCCATATGGAAATTCTTTGGATTTGTTATAAATTATGACGATTTAATGAGACAGAAAATCCCTGGGTCATGATATTTCCCATTCTCAAAAGAAGGTAATCCACTGTCTTCTTGCATTCAGTGTGGCACCAGAAAACTCCAAAGCCAACAAGAGTCTGTTAAGTTCTTTCTTCCTCCAGCACAGATACTTGCAGAATTTTTCCCCTTTGGTGATCATAGAAAAAAACTTTGGCTTGCCCCAATATGCCTTGAGGTATACATGGTTGACATTATTTCTATTCAGTGGTATTCAGTGATCTTTATTTTTAAACACCTGGACTATCCCTCTGTGTTCTAGAAATTGGGTGTATAAAAATCTTTGTTTTGTCAAAAGAAATATAAATGCATGTAGCAATTTCAGATGGGAGCATTTAATTGATTGAACACTCAGGACTCAGTCTTTTATCCTGACAAAGTCCTATTGGTTTAGGACATCTACAAAATATCTATCAGGCAGCTCCCTGGAAGTTTGCCTGGACCAGCAGCAGACATCATGCAAGAAAGAAATAAACTTTTCTTGCTTGAATATGAAACCACTGAAGCTTAGAGGCTGTGTATGACTCCATCGTAAACCAGCCTTCCTTAGGTGATGGAACATACCTGTTTCCATTGATTTTTTCTGCTTACAGTGATATTGATCTTACTAATTTTACAGTAAGCCCTTTAACTTAGCGCACTTGTCTTTCTTCACTTCAAATAAAGTTTTCTTCTACTGCATCTTAAGTCTTTTCTTCTTTTATTTTTCTGACCTGTCTTTCAGGAACAGCACTTACCCTTTTGCAGTTTATTCTTTATTGTGTTGTGGATCATTTTATAATTCAATTTCTTTCTCTCCACATTTGGAAAATATTCTAAAGGTCTTATTCCGTTGTGATAATTATTATCACACCAGCGAATATGAGTCGAGAATACCAGTACCCAGGCTTAAACCCCTTCCTTGTCCCAGATAGGAATGATAAAAGACTCTGGAAGGAAATGACCAATTCATGAAAAAATACAGATGCTGAAAATTAAGGGTCCTTCAAAAAGTGTAGAGGTTCTTTCCAATTATTCCATAACTATGGTCCTCAACTACAGGTAATCTGCCTCCTATCCTATAAGAAATTTGTCAATGTCTAGAGAAATGTTTTTTTCATAACTGTGGGGCAGTGTTCTGGGTCCCATTGGGCAGAGTCCAGGTATGCTGCCGATATCCTGCAGTGTACATGACAGCCCTTAGCACCAAGATGAATCTTGCCAGAATCTCAATATTGTCAAAGTCAGAAACTCTGTTCTAGAGTAAGATCCAATGGTCAACGAACCACACACACACAATGAGTTTTGTGTTGGTTTTCTTTTTTAGTCTTCTTTCTTTTTTCATTTTAAAGACTTGCGAACATATAGAAAAATAAGAATAAGAAACATGTAACGGCACACCTTAGGAAACTTTGTTAAAATGGGCCCTAGTCCATTATGCCTCATGTCCTTAGAAGAGGAGATTAGGATACAGAGATGTTCACATGGAGAAGCAGCCAGCCAGGGGCAGCTATGAGGAAGACAGTTGTCTACAGGCCAAGGAATGAGTGATTTCTTAGAAGACACCAGTTGTGCTGACACCCTATCTCCATCTGCCACCTTCCAGAACTGATAGAACATATATGTCTGCAGCCTCAACACACCAATGCATTGTGTGTTCAGAAAAAGACTTGAATGGGCTGGGAATTTAGCCCAAGTGGTACCACGCCTACCTTCGAAGCACAAGGACCCAAGTTCAATCCCCAGTACCACAAAAGAAAGAGAGAGACAGAGACAGAGACAGAAAGAGAAAAAGACTTGAATGACCACAGAAGCTATACTCTCAATAGCCCAGGCCAAAACCCAGCCAAACACCAACTGGTGCACGTCTGGCATAGTTGTACGATGGCCTGTTACTAACAACAAGAACCACCTGCTGAGGTATATAGCACCACACGGATGAACCTCAAAAACACAATGATGAGTGGAAAGTGCCAGGTGTAGAAGCATTCATATTCTAGGATTGGGCTTATAGGAATTTCCAGAAGAAAAAAAAAAAAAGAATTTCTGGAACAAAGTCAATCTGCATGAAAGAAATCAGAGAACTGTAATCACCACTTTGATGAAGATATTCCCGATACAGATAGGAGAGTAAGTTATACCATTTGCCAAAAGTCATCAGATTACACATTTAAGACCTGTGTGTATCAGTGGATATCAATCATACCTCAATGAAAAGGGTTTTAAAGAATATGAAAAGAAAGAAAAGATGAGAAATTTGGGGATAGTTTCACAAAGCCTAAACTGGCATGAGAAAACTCCACAGAAAAAAGCGAACAAATTAACAAAGGAAAAAAGAGGGAGCATTACCCAAAAATGTCCTTTAGAATTTAGGACATGTTTTTCTGGATTAAAGAGGTCCCCTGGGTCCCCAGACAATAAATGACAAAGGACCCAATACAGGCCCATACACATCAATATGGAATCCCAGAACACGAACACAGGGGACTCAGTTTCCCTGTCTGTACACCATTACATGCCTTCTCCCATGATGTCCTGGAACTGAATAACTAGGGTTATTAAAAACACCCCTGAGATGCTTTCTCCAGGGCCCAGTACAGAGGTTCCGTCAGCCCAGCAGAACGCTCAAGGCCAGCCAGGGGTCTGGGACACTGTGCTCTCCTGTGCAGACCACACGCCCAGGCCGTCTCAGAGACAGATATCTAGAAGCGGACCTTGTGAATCACAGAACACACACCTGAAGCTTCAAATATCCCTCTCATTCTCATTTGAAAACACTGAGAAATTTATATTTTCACTGTGAATATACGATAATACCTGCTTCTCTACACCTTCAGCAACAGCATATGGATAATCTTTAAAAAATTTGTCTCGGCTTAATGAATAAAAATAATACTGCAATCTGCTTTATTTTGTAAAGTCTGCCAAATACAGAGGTACAATGTTCTGTTAAATATCCCTGAGGGGACCGGAGATTTAGCTCAGCGGTTCTGGCGCCTGCCTAGCAAGCGCAAGGTCTCTGGTTCAATGCCCGGTAACCACATACAACAATACCAGGCGTGGTGACTCACGCCCACCAGCAATCAGTACCACATACCACAGTGCCGGGCTTGGTGGCTCCCGCCTGTCATCCCAGCCCTTGGGAGGCAGAGGCAGGAGGATTGCTGAGTTTGAGGCTTGTCTGGGCTACATAGTGAGCTCAGGGCCAGCCTGAAGTACAAAGCGAGACCCTGTGTTAAAAAAAAAAAAAAAATCTCTTCAGCAGGGCCATGGTAGGAGGGAGGACATGGGGGGATCACATTGACCCTTTATCTCCCTGCACATTATAGCATTAGAGCCCAGCACAGGAAGAAGCCCACGCGCCCGACTTTCCTTGGTCTGCTGGGGCTCCTTTTGAAGAGGAGGTGTCAGAGAAGGACTCTCAGAACCCTTCTAGAGGACTGTGGCCTCACTGGGACTCTGCCTGGGCCAGCCCTGGGGAGGCTGGGAGCCAGTTAGGCCAGACACACAGGTCTGGGAGCTGGAGACAGCTTGGCCTGAGCACGGAAAGGAGGCGAGGCACGGAGAGCGGGTAGGGAAGGCTCCCTAGGAGCGCAGCTGTCTTCTCCGCCGGCACTTTCTGGAAGTCTCTCAGCCCAGTTCCCTGAGGGGCTCTGTCGCCCGTGCCCTGCCTTCCCCCAGGACTTCTACCGTGGAGCCCAGGTCCCACCTCCCCTCCTGTGACACTGGTCTGGGATCCAGACCTCCATCTCCGTGAGCCCCTCAGCAGGGCCGGCCCCGCCTGTCCGCAGCCTGAGCTCCCCTCCCCCAGCTCCTGGCCTCAGGTGAGAGGGGACACCGAGGCCCGGAGTCGGAGTGGGGGCCTTGCCCCTTCACATTCAGGGCCCTTTTAAGAGCGCCCTGCCCCTCGGGGTGCAGGGACCACTCTGATCCTGCAGCTGCAGAGCAGGACACAGGCAGTGAGACCAGAGTCAGCTGCCGCAGCGAGGCCACTCCGAGGCCTGCGGAGCCCGTGCCCCTTCCCGGGGCTGGCAGGAGCAGCCGGTGTGCTGTCCAACACCTCACAGCCTCTGTGCCACCCAAATGGTGCAGCAGGAAGCGCAGGACAGGGAGCCAAGCTCAGCCGCAGGTGAGGAAAACTCCTAGTGCCCGGCCCTGCCACGCCCTGTTTCCTGTCCTGTCTTCTGTGGCACCGGAAGTGGTTCGGGCTCGGCCGGACTCGGCCAGGCTGCTCCGGGGATACTTCAGATGTGCTCTCACGACACCGCCCACTCGTGAGGACACCAACACCAGGTCACCACCCAAATGTGGCTCTCAGCATCCTGTTTACTAAAACCCCGAGTAAGCCGGCGTGATGGTGCTCGCTTAGACTCCCGGCACCCTGAGAGGCTAAGGCCGGAGGATCAAGAGTTTGAGCCCAGCCTGGGTACTTCAGCCACTCGGAGAACCTGGCTCAAAAAATTTTTTTTTAAATAGAACAGGGGCTTGGGTGTGGCTTGTTGCAAAGGCTCTGGGTTCAAGTCCTAAAACCACAAAAAATCTTTCTTTTATTTTAAAGCTAAGTGACCCGAGTCACTCACGCATCGTGACACTTGCAAAGGAGTGACGTGAACACGGCTATCTGCCCGTGCCGCGGCGCTGCCAGCCTGCGCTCTGCGCTCTCCAGCTTCTCCGCGACAGGCCCCAGCACAGCTCCTGTCACTCGCCCACCAGCCGGCTCCCCGCGCGGCATCTCTCCTTGAATCACATCTTTATAACGCTAACCCCCCAGGGCGGATTCACTCACGGACAGGAGGTCCTTGCGTGGCCTCTGTGCACCCTCCGCACGCAGTGGGGGCGCCTCACACGCAGCACCGAGCCTCCCAAACCCGCCCATGGGACACCCTCCCTGCGCTTCCTCCGGGGAACCCGCTCTGGCCACCAGGCGGCCGGGGCACAGGTTCCCGGCCAGCCAGCGGCCCTGGCATGCTGCCCGCTGCAGCCTGGTTTCCTCAGGGAGGCAGGGAGCGAAGGTCAGCGTATAGGAAGGGAGAGAGGGGACCGAGGGCCAGCCATGCCTGACCACAGTTTCCTCCCGGCTCAGTTTCCTTCTCAGCTCCTCCTCTGGGGTGGTCACAAGAGGCCAGTGGACAGGAAGGTCCCTGGCGCTGTGCCGCCCAAGTCCAGCTTCACGCCCGCGTCGCCCACGTCTCTGGGTCGCCGACCTGCCCTCCATCCACAGGCCCCCACTTTCCCGGCCCGGGCCAGGCCCCTCACTGCGCATGTCCTGAGGGCAGGAAGAGGGGACAGAGCCCACCACCGTCTGCCTCACCTGGACCTGGTCCCTCTGACGGGCACCCAGGACAGGGCCCACATGGCCTGGAGGGTCCACTTCCCGACACAGCTGCTGCTTCTGCTGCTCTTCCCAGGTAAGGGTGTGGAGGGGCGCGCCGGGGGCCGGGGGCCGGGGCCTGGCGCGGGCGGCACCGTGGCACTCGACCCTGTTCCCCAGGGACACTCTCAGACAGGAAGATATTTCGAAAAGTGGCAGGAGAGACGCTGACGGTGAGGTGTAACTACCCGTCCCTTGGCTCATCCTACAAGGAGCAAGGCTTGTGTCGGGAGGTAGCGGGATTCGTGTGCGCCAAGTTAACCCCGAGCGCCAGCACGCAGGGCCGGGTCCCCCGGCTGTCCATCTGGGACCAGCCCTCGGCCGGCTTCTTCGCCGTCTCCCTGGCTGACCTCCGGGAGAAGGACTCCGGACACCACTGGTGCTCCATGCGCCACACCTCGACCAGCGAAGTCTTCCACTCTGTCAAGTTCTCCCTGGCTGTGTCACCAGGTGAGCCCTCGCCCTCAGGGGCCTCCCGGACTGCCCCCCAGCGCCTCCACCCTGCTGCCGTCCTAGCCCGCGGGCCGCCTCTGATCCCAAGGGCCTCCAGAGCCCTGTTCCCGGCCCTCCTGGCTCTGAGGCGCCTCCATGGGGCCTGGCAGGACCAAGACCAAAGGTCCGTCCCATCCTGACCCAGGGGACTTCAGGCCCCTTCCTTGGCCGTTCTGCTGACCGAGGTCCTTCCTCTCCCAGCCCCCACCCAGGCCTCCAGGAATGTCCACAGACCCCCATCAGAAACCCGGAACTCGGTGCCCCCAACGGAAGGAGCCAGCAAGGCCCTAGGGGCTCTGTCTGCCTCCACTGTGCCGCCACGGTGAGCCCAGCTCCGAGCCCTGTCCACACCCGGCCAACACGGTGATCGCACACCTGACCGACGAGCCCGTTCCTGTCTCTGCTCCCTCTAGGCCCCAGAATGCCACCCCCTGTCCTGGCCCTGTGGTCTCTTGTGCCCTGGTCCCCGGGCTCTGTGGACTCCTTATCAGCAAGACCTTGGCCCTGCTGGCCCTGCTGTGGTGAGACCCATGGGCTGGGCTTGAGGCTGAGGGAACAGGGACAGCTCCTGCCCCCAGACGGGGCTGTCGAAGTGCCCGCCAGGGGACAAGGTGGGAAGGGACTGCGGGGCCTGCTGCTGCGAGCTCCCCGCTCCCATCAGTCCCCGGCCTTGGCCTCCCTCGCCCCTCCCTCCCTGCTTTCTGTCTGTTTCCTGTATCCCCCCACCCCACCCCCGCCTCCCCTGTGTTGCTGTTTTCCCCTCCTCCCTTCAGGAACACAGATCAGCACAACCCAGGAGTCCCCGTCCTGTCTCCCTCCCCCCTGCCACCCACCCACATCCGGGAACCTCCCGAAGCTGCCACTGCAGGCCCCCACCTGGAACTTAGTCCTGAAAAGGGGGGGCAGACACGGGACAAAAACCACTGCCTGCTGTGGGAAGAAGGAGCCCCAGGGGGAAATCAAGGCAGGGCGGGGCAGAGAGGTGTGGGTGGAGAGGTCTAGAGACAGAGTCAGGCCAGGCCCGGAGCAGGGGCTAAGGGGACAAGGGAACAGGGTCCGAGAGGTCCAAGTCACTTCGTCTAAGCGGCACATTCCTGCAGTACGACGAGTACTCAGGAGGCTGAGGCAGGAGGATCACTGGAACCTGGGAGTTTGAGGTTGGCCAGGGAAATCTAGTGAGACCTCGTCTCAAAATAAAAAGTCACTTTGTCTTTTTCTCCCCTCCTGCCATTGTAGGGCCCTGAGGAGCAGATGTGTGCAGCACACAGGGGTCCGGGGGCGGCCAGCCCCAGCCCAGGCCCCCAGGGCTCCCAAGCCACGGGCTCTGAAACAGACGTCCTGTGTCCCCCAGACCTGGGCCCCCAGGAGCTGCTCCCTGACCTCTGAACTCTGCAGTCCTGCAAAGACAAGGCCAGAGCCCAGAGGCACCCTTCAACCCGACCCTGAGGGGGCCCCTGGGGACCCACCACCCAGCCGTGCCAGTCTGCATCGAGGCCTGTACCGTCTTCTCATGGAAGCAAAGCCAGCGTGACATCTCAGCAGCACCCTGGAGCCCCGGAACCATTCTTCCCCCGCCTCGGAGGCCAGAGCCAGCACCACCTCCTGAGCTCCACGGGAACCCAGGACCAGGATGTCTGGGTCCAAACAGGACAGGAAACTGTAACCTAACTCTGCTGATGTACAATAGTAAGTCCCTGCCTGAGTCAGGTGGTCTTCTGCAACCCTTGGTGACCCCTGATCTAATTACCATGTCATGGACTATGCAGATTTGACCCCGCCCCCTACAGGCTTTTTCCACCAAGGGCTATAATAGGTTAAAAATTCCACTGCCCAACAAAGGGCAGAGCTGAGCCTTTCATTGGCAGGAGTCACGCCTCAAACCAAAGCCTAAGCAGCACCAAGCTCCTCTTCCTGGACGCTTCCACCCAGTGGAGCAGACTTTGACTTTCAAATAAATCTTCAATTCTCCCCCTCCCGTGAGTGTCCAATTTTTTTTTTTTTTTTTGAGACAGGGTCTCGCTTTATAGTTCAGGCTGACTCTGAGCTCACTATGTAGCCGAGGCAAGCCTTGAATTTAGCAATCCTCCTGCCTCTGCCTCCCGAGTGCTGGGATGACAGGCGTGAGCCACCACGCCCGGCATTGTTGTATGTGGTATTGATTGCTGATGGGTGTGAGTCTCCATGCCCAGCACTGTATGTGGTTACCGGGTATCGAACTCAGGACCTTGCGCTTGCGAGGCAGGGGCCAGAACCACTGAGCCAACCCTCCGGCCCGAGTGTCCAATTTTTTGTTCAGGACTTCAATAACTTGGACAAGACCCTGATCTGGTAACACCACCACCTTCCCCTGTGTAGCTGCTGGTAAAAGAAAAACCTTCAGTAAAATACATATACCAGAGTTCCTAAGAGCAAAAACCAGTGGGGATTCAGGCTGTGGGCTCTGAACAAACATGGGGGGGGCCTCACACCAGGGTCTGTCTCCCTCTCAGAGGTGCCCAGCACCTCTGCCACCCACACCTCCGCAGCGGCAGAGGCAGCGGACAGCTGGCCTCTTCCATCACCATCCTCTACCCGCTTGGCCCATTGGGTCAATGTGACTCACTTCTAATCCTAGGCCGACAGCTTCCTACAAGCCTGTAGCTTTTCTGTTCTATGACATCATCACCAGTGAGCCACCTTCCAGAGTGAGTGTGTGTGTGTGTGTGTGTGTGGCATTCAGGGCAGAGCCCAGGCCTTCTCACTGAACTACCTTCCCAGTCCTTTTTATTTTTATTTTTCATCCCCACCCCTTTTATTTTTCAGTTTTGAGGCAGGGTCTCACTGTTTCCCCATCTCACAGTGATCTCACAGTGATCCTCACAGTGATCCTCCTGCCTCAGCCTTCTGTGTGCTGGGATTATAGGCATGTGCTGCCATGCTTGGATGGCAACATATCCTTTTCTGTATCTTTTTTTCTTTAATGTAAACATTCACCAATTTTCTGATCACCCCTCCTATTCTTAAGTACCCACTGTGGGCAGCAATAACTTGCATTCCTCCAAAGTGCAGATACGCTCACCTCCTCCAGAGCCACCAGAAGTCCCTTCAGTGGCGGCCTCAGCATGTGGCTGGTGCGTGTCCTTCCCTGGCACGGGTCACCATGTCCTCAGCCCACAGACACCTGCCATGTGACGGCCACACATGGGGGTGACCTAGTTTCCTCAAGTTGCTTCTGAATAGAATTTGAGGACGCAAAGATTTGAAGGCATCTTTTTCTTTTCTGTCTGTTTCTGGCTGTGCTCTGAGTCAGTTCTGTCCCTTTCAGTCTGACATGGCAGTTTTCTGCGAATGTCATTCTCTAAAAACCTGTGGATCTCAACCGGGTGCGGTACACACGCCTGTCATCTCAGCACTCTGGGAGGCTGAGTCAGGAGGATTGCGAATTCAAGTCCAGATTGGGCAATTAATCTCTTGTGACTCTTGTGGTTCGTGTCATTAAACAAAAGCCACGTCCACAAAACCCGAGTTTTTGCACCTCGGGCTTCTGCAAAGAAGCTGCAAGTGATGCCTTGAGGCTTCTTAGAAGCCCTAATTTTTAATTCTAAAAATCTGGAGGCCTTCATCTGAGGAGCTCTGCGAAATGATAAGGCTTCGACCTCAGTCCCTGCCTCCGACCTCTTCAGACTCTCCCAGTTTCCTGAGAGACACAGGTGGTGACAGACATGTCTTGGACCTAGACTGGTTTCCTCAGCTCTGCCCTGATGGACTTGCGGAGGCTGCGACCTTGGCTGAACCACCATTATTCCTCTGGAAAATGAAGGTAAAGAGGGTTCTGGAACCCTTGTCACAAAAGGAGAGGAGTGCCGGTGTCTATGTCCATTGGAAGAGTTTTAGAGGCTGTGAGCCAAGATGGCGCAGCCTCAACTCTTCCGCCCGTGGTGGGTGACATCAGGTGGGAACATTACGACGGGTACAGTCACCTGGCAACAGAGAAAGCCAGAGAGAGTGAGGCAGGGGCAGCCTCGTTCTTTCGGGCACAATTCACCTCCCAGAACTCGCTCCACAAGACCAGCGCGGACGCCTGACCACCTTCCACCAGGCCCCACTTCTCAAAGGTCGCCGCCGAGGACTAAGTTTCCACACATGAACCTCGGCAGGACAGGCCGTGTCCAGACATCAGCATGGAGACAAAGAAATAAAAGGAGCCAGCCCCGGAATACAGTGGACGATCCTGGAACGCAAGGAGGAAACGGACCACAGCAGGAAGCAGAGATGGAAAAGAGGGAACGGGAGGGCGCCGGAAGAGCTAGAGCACCGGCGGGCCACGGGTAGTGCAGCCAGCAGGGAGAGGAGACAGCCGGCCCGGCCTGTCTCCTGTCACGCCTGAGGTGAGGGTGGCGCCCTGGCGGCCAGGTGCGGGTCTTTCCCTTGCAGCCGGTCTCAGCCGGTCGTCCTTGCTCCCCGGGGCCCAGGCTTCACAGCGGCACCAGGCAGGGAGGTCGGGAATAGCATGGGTTTCAGGCAGGCCCAGATTTCTGCCCACAGCTGAAAAGCAGGGCTTCCTTGGAAAATCTAAGTGTGGACAGGGTCAAGAAATGCGTCTTAATTGCACTGGCTGCGCTGATATTAATTTGCCATGTAGCAAGAAACTCTTTTTTTAGAGAGACGCCTAATGAATTATTTAAGGGTGAAATGTCAGGATAGCTGCAATTTATTTCAAAAATACTTCTGCATGTAAAAAAAAAAATACAGGGAGTTAAAAATACAGCTATGGAGTGGAGCGTGTGGACTGGAGCCTGTAAAGTCTGCAGCAGGGACATCCTGCTCCTCTAAAAAATTAGAGCCGGGTGTGAGGGCTCACGCCTGTCATCCCAGCACTCGGGAGGCAGAGGCAGGAGGACTGCTGAGTTCCAGGCTTGCCTTACACAGTGAGCTCAGGGCCGGCCTGAACTACAAAGCAAGACCCTGTCTCAAAAAAAAAAAAAAAAAAAAAAAGAAATTAGACAGATGACCTGACCTTGGGAAGACAGAACTGTTAGAAAGTACACCCCTCTTCCCAGCACCCAGTAGGGCCCCAGCCCAGCCCAGCCCCACGCTGGGCGGCCCTGGTGACCAGCACCGGGACTTCCGGTGGTCATCAGACACTGACCATCTCCCAAGCCAGCAGAGCGGCCCCGACACGGCACCAGACAGCAGACCTGGGCCACAGCATACCTCACAAAGCGTTTCCTGTTTGGTTTTTGTCCGTTCTCTTCTGGTAAATTTTGTATGTTCCATTCTTTCATCTGCTTTCTTTTCCAACCAACCTTTCTTAAGCATCAGCAAGGGAGGCTGTGGGAGTTGGGGTGCAGCCAGCTTCCTGGCCGGGCGTATTGCTGTCTCCTCCCTCCTCCTCCTGAGCCTGCCCCCCACCTCCTCTGCACCCCTGCGCCCTGCTCTCTGAGCTGAATCAGCTCCCCCACCTTTGCCTGGTGCCTTCTCCATGCTGTCCTCTCTTCCCTGCTGACACCCATCGGCCACTCTCCAGATAAGGGCATCACCGGCGCGCCGGGTGGCTCCGGGTATGAGGCCTAGAAGCCCAGAGGCAACTTCAGCAAGAGCAGGGCCCAGGAAAGCCAAGGGCAGCAGGCGGCAGCGGGATTGAGTTCCAGTGAGCCCCGTTTCCTCCTCCCCTTCCACTTCCTCTCTGCTGCTGCTGGCTGAGGGCAGGAGGGGAACCTGGGCTGGGCACCCTGTGGCTGCCAACGAGGGCCAGAGCCCGGGCTTCTCAGGGCCCAGAAAAGCCCTGTGCACCTGGAGAATGGGACTCCAGGAGCAGTGGGGACTCCGGTCTCCCCAGGGTCCCCGGTTCCTCAATACCTGGATTCTTCTTCGTTCTTCCTCCTCAGAGATGCAGGGAGCCAGAAATGAGACCCACTTCCCTGGGACCACGGAACATCCTCACTCCTCGTCCCTCATCCCGAAAGCCTGGCCAAGGACCCCCTTCCTTCCTGCCACCCCACCTGGCCCGAGCGCCTGACTTCAGAGGAGGGGCAGGGAGCAGCCTGAGGGGCAGCACGCAGATGAGGGGCTGGCTCAGGGCGTGGCACTCAGGGAGCCCCTTCTGCGCCCCAGAGACCTTGAGTCCAGGCTCCTGGGGAGGAAAGCAGGGGCCCGGGCAGTGGAGGACAGGAAAGGGCTACAGCCAGGGCCAGTGTCCATCCCAGAAAGACGGGCCAGGTCTCAGCAAATCTCTGTGATGTGCCCCAAATCGTGACCGAGGGTTTGTGACTAGATAGCAGAACTTGAGTGTGACAAACCAGCCCCAGACAAATGCAAAGAGATAGAAAAAAGAGTATCTATGTCTCTCCAGATGTAACTGTGTAACCAGCAAATAAAAAGCTACTTTGCTGCAGCTGAAGGAGCAGAAGAACAGGAGCTGCCCTCTGAAGAAACACGCAGGGAAAATTAATTTACGAAAGACACAGTCGATGTCATCCCTAAATGGGAGAAGACAAATTAAAAACAATACTGAGAAACCGGGCGTGGTGGCTCATGCCTGTAATCCCAGCACTTGGGAGGCAGAGGCAGGAGAATTGCTGAGTTCAAGGCTTGCCTGGACTACCTAGTGAGCTCAGGGCCAGCCTGAACTACAAAGCGAGACCCTGTCTCAAAAAACAAAAACAAAAAACAATACTGAGAAGATCATCTTGCACCCAGTAAATTAATAAAAGTGTAAAAGATCGGTTAGTCCCAGTAGCAGTGAAGTTGTGAGAGAATTGTGGCCCCCAAAACTGCCAGCAGAAATGGCTCCTGAGGCACCCATAGGAATTGGTCCACGGTTATCAAAATAGTAGCTGTCAGCCACTTTCGGCAGACAGGCCCCTTCTACGGTCGGTGTGAGCACATGGCCCATGTGTGCACACAAAAGGATCTATAAAACTTTATTTGAGTCAGGCATGGAGGTTCATACCTGTAATCTCAGCACTGGGGAGGCTGAGGCAGGAGGATCGTAAGTTCAAGACCAGCTTCAGAGATTTAGTGCCTTAATGTGACCCTGTCACAAAATAAGTAAATTTTAAAAGGCCAGGAGTTGGAGCCCAGAGCGAAGGCCCTGGGTCCAATACCCAGTGACATTAAAACAAACAAAAAAGTAACAAAATGATGCTATGAGACTGGCTATGAGAGGCCAGCAGAGTCACAGGTAGGCAAGAATGGTGGGAAGCCTGTTCCCCACACGTGTCTCCATGTGCCTCGAGGGTAGGTGACCGGGCCTGCACTCCACGGGGCCCTCACAGTGCCACCACAGGCCAAAGCCACAGAGACGAACAACCAGGGTCTGACAGCTCTGGAACCACAGCCAAAACAAACTTTTCATCTTCTTAAGTTGATTCCTTCAGGTATTTTTGTCACAGAGATGATATTTTATCACAGGTTTTCAAAAAAGAGAGGCTTGTAGGGTTTTGAGTGTGTGTGTGTGTGTGTGTGTGTGTGTGTGTGTGTGTGTGTGAGTGTGGGGGGGCTCACTATGTAGCCCAAGCAAGCCTCGAACTCAGTAATCCTCCTGCCTCTGCCTCCTGAGTGCCGGGATGACAGGCGTGAGCCACCATGCCCTGCTGGACCTAAATTTTTACTCCTCTGAGAGCAGTGTGGCCCAGGGCGGGGCGCAGGTAGGGCTCATTCCGCGCCAACCCGGAGGGAGCGACCCTGGGTTACGTGGCATATCCCGCGGCCAGATCGCGCGGGAGTTCCACACCCCTCTCCCAGGCCTCCAGTCCTAGCCTCCAGCTACATGTCAGTTGCAGCCAGCTGGCAGGGAGCCTGGGGGCAGTGCCAGCCTAAAACACTAGGGGGCAGCAGAGGATGGAGAAAGGCTCCCAGACCCGCGCTGTGCCCAGCCCGGCCACTGCAGGTGCAAAACAGCCTAGTAAAGCGCCCTACAGTAAAGAAGGCGTCCCTGGGCCAAGCAGGGGCCTCAGGACGTTAAGGTTACAGATCGCGAGCATCTTCACTGCAGGGAGGAGCTGGCCCCTGGAGCCAGTATCTCCTGAAGTCTTCTATTAATAAAGTCAGAAGAGCGCCTTGCCAACACCTGGCACCTGGCAAGCGATCAAGACACTGTTCCTGCGCCCCCTACCTTTCCTGGTCCAGCTCTGCAACTGGTTGTGCCTCCGGTTGCAATGCCAACGTGCGACCACCGGGAGGTGGTGTGGGACCGCGGCGCCGGCTTAGGCCTCGGCTGGAGACTTCGCAGAGCCTGGGAAGGGAGTCGGAAGCGGCGGGACCCCACCTTTCTGCCTCGGCAGCAGACACAGGGTTTGCAGAGCTTGGAGTGGACATGCCATAGATATACAGGCTGGGGACCTGGATTCCGAAGCAGGGCGATCAGTCCCCTTCCGGAAACTTCCCCCTCATCCTCGGCCCCGCCTGCTCCCCGGGGACCTTTCTGAACCTAGGGCCACCCCAGCCTACAGCGCATCGTTTGGTCCTGCGTCTGTTTTTGCTGCCTTTCTGTCCCAGGAGAAAGACCAGGGGTTTTGCCCTGCAGTTGCTCCAACACTTGATAAGAATTTACTACATGTTTGTTGAACGAATGTTTGGTTTAATAAATTAATTGCGAAAGTGGCGGCTTGGTAGTGCCAGCGCTTTGTAGATTTAACCCGATGGGGACTATTGGGCACCCACGACGCAGGTTTTAGGCTTCCTGGTCTTCGCTGTCCTAAGGAAGACCGACGCAGTCTGCCTCGTTTCCAGCAGCAGATGTAGGCGCGGCCCATCTTCAGGTGCGCTTCCCGGAGCGCCGCGAGGGGCTCCGGAAGGGGCGTTCGCTCCCCCGCTTCCCCGGGACCCGGCTCAACCGGGACTCGCGTCTCCGTTCGGGCTCCAGGCTGCCTGCCGGAGCCTCCTGGGGTCCCCAGCCGCGTGGGGCGGATCTCGCGTGGGGCGGCACCGAGATCTCGCGTGGGGCGGCACCGAGATCAGCCCGCGCACCGAGGCGCGCAAAGAGCCAGAGAGGCCGAGACGTGGCAGCCGGGCGGGGGACGCTCCTGCGCCGAAAAGGACGCGCGGGGCCCGGGACTCGCGCGGGGGCCCCGTGCGCCAGTGGATCTGGCCGCAGGAGCGTCGCCGTCGGCACAGAGCACTTCCACGGGACACTGGAGGCGAGACCACGGAGGATCGGGGGGCGGGAGGAGGCAGCGCCCGCGCGGTCCCGTCCGGCTCCCCGGCGTTCCACGCCTCCCTCCCGCCTCCCTCGCTCTGCCTCTCCGGCGGCCTCCGGGGACTGCCGCTCACATCCATTCTCCTTTCCTCCTTGATTTATGCTGCGGGGTGGAACGACCTTCCCTGACCTCATTTTCAAATCGGCGTGAGCGCGCCCGGGAGGCCGAGCCTTCTGGAGGAGCCTCGCGCGCGCGGCCGGGCCAGGACCGAGGGACCCTCGCGTCCCGTGTTCACGAGGCCCCGCCACCGTCCCGGGCGCTGCGGGCCGTGGGCGCTCACAGAACAGATCCTCATTAGCATCTTGCTTTGAATATCATTTGCATTTTATTCATTTCATGTCAAAACGCTCAGAACCCTCTGCAGCCCGCGCCTGTTCCGGGAGCTGGGGCGTCGCGCACGAGCCTGCCGCTCTAGACCCTTCCCCAAGAAGCCCAAAGCTGCCGGCTGGCCCCGCCCCACACATAGAAAGGGCCGCCCCGCCCACAAAGACGGGCTCCGGGCACCTGGGCTCCTGGGCTCCTGGCAGGGTCCGGGCCTTGCGCCAGCGTACATTAACTGCATCCGTGTGCACCCTTCAACGAAGCTCTGCCTACACCGTGTGCGTGGGGGACACTGAGTCACGATGGCGCCTCGGCCCAAGTCCTGGAGAAGGAACCCTAAGCCGGGGAGCTCCCGCTGGCGGCCCGCCCGTGACCCTTCCTCCTCGCCGGGACGAGGGCGCCTTCCCAGGCGGGGGCCCTGCGCCCCTCTGCCCGCCCGCCCTGTTCCCACCCTTTCCCAGCGCGGGTTCGGGGTCCCGGCCGCCGGGCTCAAGGGTCGTCCGTCGGCGCTGGGTAGTTAAGAAAAATAAACAGCGTTCCAAATGAAGGCGATTCCTTTCAAGCCGAGCCGCCTGCCAGAGAAATGCAAACAGCGGGGGGCGGCCCGAGCCCGCCCGGTCCCCGCGCCCGGCCGCGGTAACCCGAGCCGCCGCGCCGGCTCCCCGCGCGCTGCCCTCCGCCTGCCCCTTCGCCCCTGACCCCGCCGGCGGCGCGCTGCGGCGCCCCCCACCGGGCCGGGACCCGGGCCAGGCGCACGCGGAGCCCCGAGCGGCCCCTTCCGCCCCGGCGCGCTCGGCTCGGCTCCATCCCCAAAATCACCCGCCACGCGCCCTGGCGGCCACGTGCCTGCCTCAGCTCGGCCCTCTGGGGACGTGTTAAACCCCGCGGGGGAGGGGGACGGGGCGCCACCACGGCAAACCATTGCCAGTGCACCCACGTCGGGCCACTCCCAGGCCCTTCCTCATCCTGCTCAGTGCGGCGGGGCACGCAGGGAGCCACCGCAACGGCCCGGCACCGCGGCCGCCGAGAGCTCGAGAGGCGAAGGTGCGTGTGGGGGAGGGGCTGTCCGAGGCCCGCCAGGGAGCTGCCCCGCGAGGGAGGGCGACCAGAGCGGCTCAGAACTGCACTGGGAGGAGGCACAGCGGCACGGGCGGCCACGCGGGACTCGTCAGCGCCGCCCCGCTGATTGCCGGCCAGGTCTACCGAGCGCAGCGCGGGGTCTGCAGGAAGGGGCGGAAACGTCTCGGGCGAAGGCCTGGAGTTCAGCGGGGGAAGCGCAGCCCCACGGGAAGGGGCGCTGCCTCGGGCCAAGGCCGCTCTCTCCAGGCCGCCGTTCTCGCGAGCTGGAGTGTCGGGGGCGGTGACGCTCCCGCTTCCCCCGAATTCCTCCACTGGGAAGCCGGGCCGCCGCGCCACCCGCCACGAGCGGCGACAGCTGTCGGGCATAAATCCCCCGTAGGCTTCCCGAGATAGTCGGGACGCACGGAGGCAGACGTATTCTCCAGAGTGACTGTCACCAGCGCAGTCTCTCTGCGCCCCCGCCTGTGCCTCCCGCTCCCGACCGTTTCTCGGGGTTGGGAGCCCCGCGCAGTACCGGAGCGCAGCGCACACCGTGCGCCCGCGCGCTTCCGAGCTGGCACCTGGTCCCCGCGCCGCTTCACCGCGTGGCTCTTAGGCCACCGAGCCCAAACTCTACGGGGGGGGGGGCTCCGGGCCTTGGTTCCCGCGCCGCCCCTCGACCTCAAGAGCAATAGGCCCTCGTTAAGCCTCCTCCTCGTCAGGCGCTCTCTGGCCTCCGCGCGCCTTCCCTGCGCTCACTGTCCGCGACGCAGTAGGGATCCGTCCCTTCCACTCTCGGGAACCTGGGAGAATTACTCCCTGCAGAGTCTCCGAGCTGGTCATTAGACGGGAAATTCTCTCCTAGTGTAGTGGAAGAAAATAGAAAAAAGTTTGCCCGGAGAGCAGGGGAAACAGACGTCACCACGCTACCACCGTCTTTTAGAACGAGCCTCCTAAGTGGGCTCCTTTCTGCCAGTGGACACCCAACCACTCTAGCAGTCCGATTCCATCTGTACAGGGTCTCGCTTTGTAGTTAAGGCTGGCCCATCTGTGTCTTTTTTTTAAAGCCGCCACTTCGGAAAGGGCATTTGCTCGCCTGAGTCCTTCCCAGCATTTCCTCCAAGCGCCTGCGGCGTAGACAGGACCTAAGAAAGCCCCAGGGGCAGGCTGAGTCCAGGGCTCGCACCTCCCCCGAGTCGTCCCCCTCTCTCCCCACCCCCACTCGCGCACGGGACTCAGACGCCATCCCGGAGCGAGCACGCGCTGACAGTTAAATTGCAGTGTAGGCCGGGGGGGGGGGGAGGACCGTGTCTCTTTAACGGGCCCTGAGACAAAGCGTCTCCCCTCGGAGCCCCGGAGCCCAGCTCAGCCGCTCGAAGACCTGTCAGCGTCTCCCGCGCTTGGAGAGAGTTTGCAAAGTCATAATTATATCTCTTAACCTGTCTTGCTCTCTGTAGAAGAAGGTCCCATTATATTGAAATGAGATTATTAGCCATCAAATACTTTCTTTCTCTGGAGTTTTTTTTTTTTTTAATTCAAATACCTTAACGACTTGGCAATTGCATTGTGATCAGCTTTTGCTCGGCGCCCCAGCCTGGCGCGGGAGTTGGCAAGAAAGGCAACCCCTCTTCGATCCCTCTCCTGGGTCACAGCCACCCTGTGGGCACCGCTGAGCCTGGGCAGGGGCGTGAGATAAAGGAAATGGGGGGAGGGGTCTTCCAGCCCTGGTTTAAACCAGTTCTTTATAAATGGAATGCGACTTACTGGCAAGGGACCCTGGACGCTGGGGCAGACACCAGACCGAGAACCTGGAAGGTAGCAGGGCGAGGCGAGACCGGCAGGGGCTGGGGTCCCCAGCTTGGCTGATTCTGCGAGGCTGGCTGCACGCGCCTTCCGGGTTCCTGGCGGATGGAATTTCAGTGCGCAATAAATACGGTTTTGCGCCTATGCCCAAGGTCTGTCTGGTTTTACTGAAGATTGTGAGCCCCCGGAGTGGGGCCCATTTTGTTCCAGACCTTAGAACCCCTGTCCCTCCTGCCAGCAGAGCACCCCCACACAGTGGGAGGACGGAGGTGGAAGATTTTCCAGACTAATTGTAAAGCTCTCCCTTTGACTTCCCTGGTGGGAGGAGGAGCCCAGTTGTGTTTTCCTTGGCTCCAGACCAAACGCATGGAAAATGTAGAAGCAAGACAGCCACCAGCCGGGCCCCTCTGCTCTGGGACATTGTCATCCTGGTGGGCCCTGCCCGCCCCCAGCTCTCCGCCTTCCTCCACGTCTCCCCTCAAGCTCCAGAAAGCAGCCTGGACCCAGAGACCAGGACCTTGGCTTGGAACAGGGCAGAGGCAGCCACCTCCTGCCAGTCCGCTCTTAGCCTCGGGCCGCTGTGCGGGGGAGAGGTCTGGCCTAAAGGTCTCCGCTGTTCCTTTAACCTCCAGCATCACCCTTCCATAACAAAGCCTCTCAGTACAGGAGAGGTTTTCCCTTGTCTTTAGGAAAACAGCCACAGTGAGGTCATGGTAACCAGCTGTAGCTTTTAAAGCCCTTCTACACAAGCACTGAGGGATTTTACAACAATGTCCGTGGCTGTAGCCTGTACTAGGGCCCTGTGTTACTCACTCTCCCAACTCTGGAACAAACTACTCTACACCTGCAACTCAGGGTGTTTGGCTCACGATTTCAGAGGGCTCAGTCCGTGGCCATCTAGGAGAAACATCATGTGGGAAGGGCCTGGTCAAGAGAAGACGCTTGCTCATGGTGCCCAGGAAGGAGAGGAGGGAGAGAGGGGACCCAGAGACAAAGATGAGACAGAGTACCGCTCCATTAAGTGTGAATACTGCCTTTTCTTTATCCGTTTTTCTGTTGACAGACAGCCACACCTCCAGTGACTCACCTCTTCCCACCAGGCACCTGCCAACAAGTACATTCAGCTTTGGACTCTCGGCGGGTGAACCCACTAGTGAGTGTGGCTCCTCACGGTCCAGTCACCTTCCAAAAGCCCCTGCTCTGAACACGAACCTTAGGGAGTGGGGGATTTGGGTCTATACTATAAATTACCCCCCTTCTAAATGTCCCCTAGCAGGAAAATGGGTGAATTGTAACACAGAGTGAAACCCGGTACAGCAAGGAGAAGGAATGAACCGGTCCTACGAGCAACAGCATGGCTGGCTGTCAAGAGAGTCCACTTCCCACGGTTCCATTTATTAAAGACATGAAAGCAGCCACAGTGCATCTAGACTGGCAGGAGGAGGGCGGGGCTCGGGAGAGGGCAGGTTTGTGGCAGTGATTGTGTCTTTGGAGCTCGGGGGGGTGACCCACTGTAGAGCCTTAATTTATGGCATTTTTGCGGGGTGACGCAAGTGAGGAGATGTGGCCTGGCTGAGGGGCGCGGCTCAGGTGCCCTGGGGACGGGCCCTGTCCTTCTCATCCCTGACATCTTCCCGTCTTGTTCTCTCTGGCTGCCCGGGGTGGGGGTTCCCCACTGTCCACGCCCCACCTGCTCTGCGGCACCTCACGACCCAGCAAGGAGCCCGCTCACCCCAGGCCTCTCATGAGCCCGGACGGACCTTTCTTCCTCCCACTGTTGCTCGTGGGTATCACATCGCAGCAGCGGAAAGCTGTTCCCCAAACTGCGGGGAACTGCAGAGGAAGCGCCGGTCACTCTTCTGGCCTGCAGGTCCGGCTGGCTCAGGCTGCTCAGAGTCCAGAGAAGAGGGCAGTAGGGTGACTTGGGGGGAAGGAGAGGGCAGCTGAGGGAGGGGCTGGAGCCAGGAGAGGCCGGTGGAGGAGCTTTCGGAAGATCCTTGGAGCGGTGGTTCTCAGCGGGCACAGGCTGCCCTTCGCGGTGTCTCTGGGGTGGGTGCTGGCTGCTCCTGGCGTCTCATGGGTAGAGTCAGTGATGCTTTCACATCCCATAATGCCCGGGCTGGTGAAAAGAGGGAATCCTCCAGCCCCCGATGGCAGCGGTGCTCAAGCGGAGACCCTCGTCCTGGCCCTGGAAGTGGGCAGGTTTGGCGGCAAAGGCGGGGACTCTGGGCGAGGAGGAGGAGCGAGAGCTGGGACGCTGTGAGACGGAGCTGCCTCCTTGGCCTTCGGCTGCCAGCTCCTCCCCGCTGTGCCGGACTCCGGACCTTAGGGGGCTGCTCCAGGCGACACTGTACGCTGATTCTCGGGAGATGCACAAGGCCAACAACCTCAGCCACACTGGGACCACAATTAGAACACACCCACACACCCCGAATGTCAGAGTCCGGTCACTCTCAGGGGAGCAGATGGGGGCAGCAGCAGGAATACTCCACCCCATACGCAAAGAGTTCCCCTGGGCATGGTAGTATGCGCCTATAATGCCAGCATTCGGGAGGCTGAGGCAGGAGGATTGCCACAAGATGGAGGCCAGCCTGGGCTACACAGTGAGTTCAATACCAGCCTGAACTACATAGGGAGACCTTGTCTCATAAAATCAAACCAAACAGGGCCGGAGGGTTAGCTCAGTGGTTCTGGTGCCTGCCTCGCAAGCGCAAGGTCCTGAGTTCAATCGCCGGTAACCACATAGAATGCTGGGCGTGGAGACTCACGCCCACCAGCAATCAATACCGCATACCACAGTGCTGACTTTGGTGGCTCATGCCTGTCATCCCAGCACTCGGGAGGCAGAGGCAGGAGGATTGCTGAGTTCAAGGCTTCCCTGGGCTACATAGTGAGCTCAGGGCCAGCCTGGACTACAAAGCGAGACCCTGTCTCAAAAAAAGAAAAAAAAGAAAAAATGGAGTGCACTATTCTGAGCAGCAGAATCAATTCCTGCACCGCCCCGCTCCATCCAGCCTGGACAAGACTCGTCTACACCACCTGCCTCTGCCAGTCACTTAGCAACCGCATTATCAGATCAACTGTGGAGACTCGGACATGGCAGAGGGCAGGTCGTGCCTCAGCTGAGGGAAAAGGTGCCAGCACAACAGGATATTTTGCAACTGTAAGAGGGACAGTGACCAAAAGACAGAGAGGACGTATTTACAAAACCTTTGTTACAGAATATCAGTGTAACTGTTCCTTTCATGATTAGTTATTGTCCAACTCTCACTATATCTAACATATAGATTAAAATCTGTCACCAACATGTATGTTTAGGAAAAACATGGCATACATTGGGTTGAGACATGCAATTTGAGGGGTACAAGACTTCATCAAGCTCCTGAGAAT